>JBBPRF010000252.1:0-34930 GCA_038092875.1 Lanmaoa pseudosensibilis
CACGATTGAGACCATGTCTTCAAGTTTCTCCGTTAGGGTGATCGCGAGACCACCCTCTCGCGGGATCACAAGTCCGGCAAGGAACGCACCTGTAGGTGAGTCAGACGCGGGTTACGACCGGACACTATGCAACGCACCAAAGATGGCGTTCATACCAATGTTATCTGTGAAGAAGGCACAGGCCCAAACAAGAATTATGACGACGGTCATGTAAAACATCGTGGGGCCATTCTCTGTGCTACCTGTCTTGCGCGCAAGCCAGCACATGACAAATTTCACTGGAAATAAGAGAAAGATGGCGAAGGCGATGCAGACGAACAGGATCCATAGCGCCGACAGGCCGGAGCCCGCATTCACGAGTGCAACGCTCAGTGCGAGCAACATCCAGCCAATGATGTCGTTACCAACCCCAGCGGAGAGAACGACGATGCCGACACGCGTATCGAGTAATTTGAGTTCTGTGAGGATACGCCAGAGAACAGGGAATGCGGTAATCGAATTTGCGACACCTGTGAAAAGCATGAAGTAATTGAAGTGAACGGAGGGGTCGATGAAGTGATGGTATAACGGGATGGAAAGAATGCAGCCGAGGCCAAATGGAACAGCGATGCCAGCCAAGGATACGATGGCCGACTTGCGCGCATTAGGCTTGATAACATTGGTATCAATTTCGAGACCAACAAGGAAGAGGAACAGACAAAGGCCGATATTAGCTACAAGGGATAAATATGGGATGGACACCGAAGGAAATATGTTTTCTGTGAACCCTGGTATCCTTCCGAATGCAGTTGGGCCTGGTGAAAAGCGAGATGAGCAAGGGAGAGGCAGCAACGTAGATATAATACCTAGTAGAACACCACCGAGCACGTCGGCGATGATCTTTGGTTGTCTGAGACGGCGGAGGCCAAGGAAGAGCAACTGGGCCATAATGATGATGATACCTACCTAGCATCAAGGAAGTGATGAAAGGATTGCTATGGTTGGCTTACCAACTTGGATGATCCACAACCTCAAGGGATCCGAAGTTGTGAACGCTGCGGGGTTTGTTCCAGTAATGAGACCCCCCTGTCGTAATGGTGATGAGCTCGAGAAAGCTGAGAGAAAGGCAAAAGGACCTCTCCAGACGCCTCCCGCTTCGGAAGATGGCTGAAGAAGCAGATGGTAGCACCAGAGAAGGCTGACATAGCAGTAAGAAATCTGTGATGGGTGAACAAGGGCCTTCTAGTGGTGCTTATATGTGCTCGTGGTATTGGAACTGTCTTCTTGGGTACCAACCCACTAGCCTGATGTCTCATGCACCTACTTGTATCAACTAGCGTAAGCGCCGTGCGTTCCCGCTGCCACCGTCCGTGCTCGCGGTTGTGTGACATTGTGAGCCAGGCGAGAGCTCATATTGACCCCACAGTCCGTTTCCGAGACATGGCTGGACAGTGAATGGACGAGTGCCGTCCCTATGAACCAGACTTGCGGTTTCCACCAGGATATCGAGGCATCCATTTGGCGCAGCTACGTAGGATGAAATCCTATGTGGAGGGCCGCTGCAGCGTTGCAAGCATGAGTACCACGAGCTTGCCCGTGGAAAGCAATAAAGTTGTGCATGGATCCAGTCATTTCCGACTTGTCACGTAAAGTGTGAAATAATTGTTTCCACCTATGTCGTCAAGCCGCGACCGCTCCTGCAAGGCCGCAGTTGTCGCATCAAGTGATTCGTCGCCATTTTCTTTGTCGACTTCGTCCGCTAGCGCGGTCGGTTCAGATATTGGAGGTGGCGGTTGATCAAATGTGGGAAATTGAATAGTGCCCTCAGTTCTTGCTGGTGGGACAGAAGGGCTGGGGATTGGGGATTGGGGACTCCATGCTGTTGTTGGAGACCCAATCGAGGACGAATGGTCCCGACTCGGACCAATGTGGGTGGCGGCGCGTTCAGGGCTTGTCGCAGTGGAGGCATGACGCCATTTTCGCCGGGGTGTTCGCGTAGGTGTGTTTTTGACATGTATTCGTCACGAAGGCGCCCATTCTCAGTTCAGCCAAGTTCAGCATGTGTCGAGGGGCAAGGCTCGCATGAGGCTGAGTTGGCAGAGATAGTAGAAAAAACGCGGGAAGGGAGCTTCTGCTTCTGAAGGGAGGTGGGTAACCGACCACATCGGGAAGTCATAAGCGCTGGACCAGTACTGGGCCAGCAGGCTAGGGATCGCTTGTGGGCATTTTGGACAATGAGAGACAACGAAACAGATCGGAATCTCACCATGGTGGTGAACATTCACCAGGTCACAATATCCGCTTGACTCTTCTGAAGAACTGAATGCGGTGACCATTTTCAATGTAGCTCGTCCGTATCTCGCCCTTGGGCTACAATCCTTGCATCGAAACACAGTTTGTAGGCGATTTTTGCCAGCCTTTCAACCCTGGCCACATCAGCGTGCGCTGAAGGTGAACTCGAACGTTCGAACCCGGGCCGTTGAGCCAGCGCGGCCTTGTGCGCGACACGTGGTAGTTAGCCGTCGACGCACCACAACCACGCAGCACTCTCTCAGAGGAGCTCATAGCGCTCATCCCTCGGTCCACTCCACCGCGTTGGAGCTAGGATGATCGTAATAAATGGGCGGTACCAACCACTCAGATGACCAGCAGGATACCATACGAAAGAGGCAAGGATTAGGGCAATGATTCGTGTGTACCTTACGTCAGCCGGGTGGCAGGAATTGCCTGGAATTCGGTCCCAGTGTATGACTGAGGAACACAAACGTGTGATTACACATACAACATGGTGCAAGACAAGATCATACGCTCGATGGTAAAGTACCGATTATTCTTCATTAAGCTACCCCGTAGGTATTAGCATCAAACATCCAGCGTCCAACATTCAGCACTCAACGTCCTTGATTATCCCCCCTATCCCCATCCCTTCCACACCTAATCCAAAACCACGTTGGCAGCCTGGACCACCACCACCCCGTTCGCGGACCCAGCCGACACAACCATCGCAGCTCCGACATCCCCGATCGTTTTCCGCATGACCTCCATCCCAACCCCGGTCTGACAATAGGTCTCCACGACGCGCTTCATCTCCGCGTGATGACTCTCCGTCGCAAGTCGCCTCGACCGGCCAGTGACGATCAGGAGCCGGGGCGAAGTCTCACGGAGGGCACGTGCGTGCCGGATGGCAGCGTGGATCGGTACCGGGGAGTGGGCGTTGGAAAAGTGGATCCGCGAGAGGACGTCGCGGGGGGCGGGCGTGGTGGCGTCAGTGTTGGCGTTGGCGTTGGAGTCGGGTAAAGAGGAGGCGTATTTGCACCAGGCTATGTTGTCGGCTGTTTCAGATTGGAGACGCATCTGAGTCGTCTGTCGACCGTAGATCGTATCCGGGAACCCGATCGTCTAAGAGAGAGAGAGAAGGAAAGAGAACACGTGTCAGTCGTCATCCGCTGAACAAAATTCCAAGTCATGGGTGTCATCCCATCATACATACTGTTGTCACTGTGGACATGTCACCATGCAGGGTAAGGCCCCTCGCCGCACTCGTATCCACCTTGTCGTCGAGGTGCACCATCGACGGCCGTTCCAACTCCTCTCCCAGATGCCCATCCGTGTCCGCCCTCCCTTCACGCTTCATCATCCTCACCACCGTCGCCGTTATCCTCGGATTCAAACAGAGCTGCACCACAAACTCGAGCGCCAGCCGATCGTCTGGTCCCCCAAAGAACGGCAAAAAGAGATGCATAGAACCTCCAACACGCACCCCCGATCGATCACCCGTATCGATAAACAATGCTACATCCGTCTTGCTCTGTGCAAATACCCCGCGCACGAATTGAGAATGGGTCACCGAGGGGGATTTATCCGTCTTGCTTCCCGAGACGCTGCCAAACAGGACGTCAAATGGGTTGTGGTCGCCCTTGGCGATTTTAGGCGTGGTACTACTGCCCGCTCCTGTGTCTGGGGTATCAACGACCGTTAGGGCCGTGGGAGGAAGCCACGGGAGCAAGATGAAGTGGGACGCATGTCTCTGCGCGTGCTCTGCAACACTATGCGCGAAATCGTCATACGGCACGACCGACAACGACGTCGTCACAGCCAACTCGTTCAGCTCCCCAAACATCCGGAATATACCAAGCACGGGGTCCGTGTGGATCAAACTGTCCGCAGCCGACGATTTCATCATCGCAGATGTCCGATCAGAGAGCTCGATGAGCTGTAGTGCCTCCACGCTGACCTCGGGGACCTTCAACTTGTCGATCGTACTGGCCGTCGTCGTGGTCGTGGTCGTCGTGGCATCCCATGGGATACTGCGTGGCGGAAGGACGAGTTGTGTGAGTGCCATCGCGCCCGGAATGTGATCCAGTTTGTCGAGCACGACCGTGAACCGATGTCGCCAAGGTTGCTCTTCAGTAATGATTGACGTTTTTTCATCAGGCTGTCCACGCTCATCGCCTTCCACGTGTGGGGCAGTCTCACCCACCCGGACCCGGCGCTCGGGCGGGTAGAGTGCAGTCACGAGTGGAGTGGTGATGAATGTCAGAGTGACTGCTTCGAGGACAAACATGGAGAAGACCCTCTGCGAAAGAATACCTGCCTGAAGCCCTACGTTCAGCACAATAAGCTCGACCAAACTAACCAATGAGATCAGTAAAGGTTGATATTCAGGAGCACTTGATGACCTACCCTTTACAGCTCATCAGTGCACCGATCGTGCTTGATTCACGCCAGCCATAACCCGCCATCCTGGACGCAAGGGTGCATCCACCAAACTTGCCAGAGAACGAAAGAACAATGATGGCAATAGTGAAGGCCCACGTAATACCTATTAACGCAGCCTCAATAACCACGCAAAACAAGTTTCTCGAGGAGCCTGACCATTGTCGAGCAACCCGAGATTCGTGTTCAGGCCAGACAACGTAAAGTACTTTACGTCATGATGTTGAGAATGGACTCGGAAACCACAACCGAAATGAAGTACGTACGAGCGGAAGGAACACGATCGAAACCATATCTTCAAGTTTCTCCGTTAGGGTAATCGCGAGACCACCCTCTCGCGGGACCACAAGTCCGGCAAGGAAGGCACCTGCAGGTGAGTTAGACGCGGGTTTAACGGTTACGACCGGATGCTATGCAACGCACCAAAGATGGCGTTCACACCGATGCTATCGGTGAAGAAGGCACAGGCCCAAACAAGAATCATGACGACGGTCATGTAAAACATCGTGGGGCCATTCTCTGTGCTACCTGTCTTCCGCGCTAGCCAGCGCATGACAAATTTGACTGGCAATAAGAGAAAGACAATGAAAGCGATGCAGGCGAGCAGGATCCATAGCGCCGACAGGCCGGAGCCGGCATTCACGAGTGCAACGCTCAGTGCGAGCAACGTCCAGCCGACAATGTCGTTACCGACACCAGCGGATAGGACGATGATACCGACGTGGGTGTCGAGTAATTTTAGTTCTGTGAGGATACGACAGAGAACGGGGAATGCGGTGATCGAGTATGCGACACCTGTGAAAAGCATAAAGTAGGTGAAGTGGACGGAAGGGTCAATGAAATGGTGGTATAAGGGGATGGAGAGAACGCTGCCGAGACCAAAGGGAAGAGCGATGCCAGCCAAGGATACGATGGCCGACATGCGCGCATTGCGCTTGATGACGTTGGTATCAATTTCGAGACCAACGAGGAAAAGGAAGAGACAAAGACCGATATTAGCTACAAGGGATAGGTATGGGAGGGAGACCGGAGGAAATATGTTTTCTGTGAACCCTGGTATCCTTCCGAATGCAGTTGGGCCTGATGAAACGCGAGATGAGCAAGGGAGAGATAGCGACGTAGATGGAATACCTAGTAGGATGCCGCCGAGCACCTCAGCGATGACCTTTGGTTGCCTGATACGGCGGAGGCCAAGGGAGAGCAGCTGTGCCATGACGATGATGATACCTACCTAGCTTTGAGGAAGTGACGCGAGAGTTGCTATGGTTGGCTCACCAACTTGGATGATCCATAACCTCAAGGGATCCGAAGTCGTGAATGCTGCGGGGTTTGTTCCAGTAATGAGACCCCCCTGTCGAAAGGATGAGCTTGAGAAAGCTGAGAGTGAGAAAGGTAAACGGACCTCTCCAGTTGCCTCCCGCTTCGGAAGATGGTTAAAGAGGCGGATGGTAGCACCAGAGAAGGCAGCCATAGCAGTAAAGGGAGACTGGAACCCAGTCTCGGATGGTGGACGAGAGCTGTGGGCTGGTGGTGGTTATATGTACTAGTGGTATTTGAGATGTCTGTATGAGCCTTATCAAGCTTCTTCTCAGGTACCAGCGCCCTAATGGCAATGCACCCGCGTAAGTAAACGTTTTGTGTGGAGTCCTGTTGCCACATCTGCAGGGACAGCTTGACGACTCTCCCACATGTCGTTGAGAACTGTCATTGGAGGACACGATTAGCAGAAAAAGGAAAAAGACACGTCGACTATACTAAACCAGCACAATTCTTGAACTAACCCAATGTAGTAACAACAAGGTGGGGCTTTGCCTCACTAAGCGCAATCCCGACCTTTAGATTGGTCCCCGTGTGTGCACTCGCTGCTGTGTGGCGTTGTGAGGGCGTGTCACCTGGTCCTGCCAAGCAAGTCGAACGACCCCCGGAGCTCAGATAGATCCCAAAGTCCATCTCCGCTACTCAGCAAGAACCTACCCTATATACCAAACTTCCGGTGCGGGAACGTGACATCATGCAGGGTTGCCTGGCTTGGTCCCTTTTTAACAACTCTCGCGGCAAGTAGTCACGATGTGTCATACTGTGCTAGATCCGACCTGGAAGCAAGGCAGCTGTAGCATCATCCTTGTCACGGGGTGATTTCTGCAACTCGACCAGAGCTACACAAAATGAGCGCGTTCAGCTTCGCATTGTCAGGGAGCCACGTTATTTATTTTGTATAACAGAAAATAAACTATCAAGGAATTTAAAGTAAGTCGTTTTGAAAAGTTACCAGCTATGTGGTCTGGGTTGGTATTCGATGTTCCTGGCACCGAGTCATGATGATGCCCACATACTTATAAAGGCGACACGCCAGCATTCGTGGCAAAACCTGCTACGTATCTTGTCTCACGCCGGATCAAGAGTTTGTCGTCGCAGGATCCGCAAGCTAATGTTGGATATGGTCTCGCATTGGTCACTAGTCACATGCAAATAAATGGTGATACACACATACCCCGCACCCGATTGGCACGAAGGATGTCATACAACTATCCATCCGATGAGTATCACAGTCCCTGCCGGATGCAATACATGCCGACTGACAATCAACATTTCGCTCAAAAACAACAGGCGACAGGGAATGTTGACCAACAACTTGGGTCTCGATCGGACTCTTGCGGCAAATCCTCAGAGGATCGATGAAGATCGGCTGCAACTATTTTACATAGCGAAATCCACTCACGTCCGATGACGACGTCACAGTCCAACTCCGAAATGATGCCGTAAGATACATCAGTGACTAAACTCTCACCCTGGAATTCAGCAGAAAGAACTGCACGAGAGGACCCGCTCTGAGACAAAACATTGCAATGCAATGCGGTGAGGACGCTTGACATCGCGATATATTATCATCGAAACGACAACTGACAGCGTTATCGTTGAGGAACATGTTAGAAAGAAGACCACGACGGAACGCAACGACGATGAGGGAAGGGGGGAATGGTCAGACACTCGACAGAGGCAGAAATAAATAATTCAGCTCGTGGAACAATACAACATACGGTCTCCAGTATCAGTCCAGATGCGGCGTGACGATTAGCCCGAGAATTGTCAGACCTATTCAAACAAGTTACCAAAAAGGGGGGGATGCACATTTTCCCTGCCAAATGCTTTTCTAAGGGCCTCGCCCCATAAAACCCACTATGTACTAACGTAGCGGGAATATCAAGCAATCAAACTTGTGGGGAAATCCTGATAACATTAGTCTGGTTCGAGAGCAGTTACATACACGTATAGTAAGTAGGTATGAGCATCCATCAGTCTGTGACAGCAGCTCTCATGGATGATAACGATGATAACACTTGCGATGAGAATATTGTGTTAGATACTGTCATCAGCCCTGCAGCAACAGTACATCGCATAGCCAGATAGAGACCTTTAGTACGCACGCATCATGGGACCTCCGTTCGTGCGTCCCACGGATCGATGAGATCCGTAGCCGCTGCCCGACCTGTAAACCGGCGAACCCCTCGTATGCGAGGAGTTAACATCCCGGATGTATTCATCATTCACCCCGTATTCGTATCTTCCACCACGAGGTCCACCTCGCGTGAGCGATCCATGATGGCCAGAACGGCGCGAGGGGGTTCTCTTGGACTGCCCACCTGCAGGTGGGGGCCTCCGAGGCGTCCGCGGTGTAATCATCGAACCTTGCGCAGAGTCGCTGCCAGATGTGATAGGGGTCGATAGCCTATAGGGGCCTTCTTCAGGCTCAGACAAGGTCAATCGAGTCCGCACGCGCTCAGGAAGGCTGGGTGTTTGGACGACGCCGCGCCGGACGAGGAGCGAGTTGTCAAAGGCCGATGGAACGTAATAGGGATCGACCCTTTCTCTCTCCTCATTGGAATCCCCTGCAAACGCCAAGGTCAATCACTTGTACAGAAATGGAACCGGAAAACACTTACCTTTGTCCTCAGTCTTATAGTTGAAAGGGAACTGGCGCATCTTGCGAATCGCATGGATGGCCCAGAAGAAGAACCCGATACCAGCGATGCTACAAGCTGCACGACAGTTCAGACGATGAATTGATGGCAGCAGTGAGATCCAAGACATACCTACTATCGCAATCAGGTCTCCAACGCATACGTTGGAGTGGATTGAGAATGGCTTGCACGCTTGAGGCGTAGATAAACCAATATTTCGAGTGACGAGAGCGCTAGGGACAAACATCTTGCTCGTCGATGCTCAAGCTGACGAGAAGGGTGGTAATAGTAGAGTAGACAGGTATATCTTAAGGTATTAGCTCAAGGCTGTCAAAGCCCTGAGATTCTTTGCAATTAGGGTAATAATATGGTTGAGAGCGTAGCGTAAGCTTTGAGGTAGAATGCGGGGAAGGAGAAAGAAAGAAAAGGCTTTAGGGGCTCCATGGGCCCGAATTATATAGATTGCGCCGGTTTGAATAAGCAATAGGGGCTTTTTTGGTCTCCAAAGTCGGGGCCTCGGGCCTTGAGTCGAGGAATAGAATATCTGTGGGAGTCGTTGATAACATTCAATGAATGTCTGAAACGACGAACGGCCGGCTCGGACATAGTGAGAAGTTGAGCCAGCGCTGAGCACTGAGTGAGCGCAGACGTTCAAAGTCCACCTTAAAGGCATTTTCCAAAGCTCAACCAAAGTCGTCGCTCGACTGGACCCGTCACGCTAGTTGCCACCTTCCATCATCTTCGCTAATTCCGTTGATCAAATGCTCTTCTGTCCGACATGTTCAAATCTGCTGGTGATTTCATCAGAGACAGGTTATAACAAATGGGCCTGTAACACCTGCGCGTACGAGTTCCCGATATTAAAGCAGGTGGGCTCTACAGACTTTTCAGCGCCTTCTTGCGCCGCTAACGATCCCGTAGATGACTTCGCGCACGAGAATGAAGCGCAAAGAAGTCGACGATGTTTTGGGCGGTGATGAGATGTGGAAGCACGCTGATGCCACAGACGGTGCGTCTCTTATTCGTGGTTCAGCGTGTCGCTCATGCCGTCCGCAGCGTTTTGTGATAAATGCAACCATCGGAGAGCATATTTCTATCAGTTGCAGATTAGGTCTGCTGATGAACCAATGACTACTTGTACGTCGTCTAGTTTACATATCGTCCAGGATCTAATACACGACAGTCTACCGGTATCACAGGCTCCATTGCTTTATTCTCTGGGTCTCTCACCACTTTTTTCTAGATGTGCTGGTTGTGGATACCAATGGCGCGAAAACTAACTTAGTCTTAACTTAGAGTAATTGCTTATAATGAGCGTGAGAAATGGAGTGGGTGTATGTCGAGCATGTCGAGCACGCCCCATCGCCATCCTTGAACTCAACTCTCATCTCATGTCTGATCAACCCCCCCCTCCAAAGCCAAAAGCTGGATCACTGCGCGACAGGATCGCCGCATTCGAGAACAAGGGCGGGTCTACTCCAGGTGCTCCCCCTGGACCACCCTTGACCCGTCCCAAACCAGTTGGTCTTCAGTGGAAACCAAAGCCCCCGTCACCCCCCACCTCGCCTGACAGACCGCAATCAGGCGAACGGAAGCCCACAAGTACGGGTGGAATGTCCGCCTCCGATGCGATGGAGAGCATCGGGCGTGGCGGGTCCCTCAAGGAACGCATGGCTGCCCTGCAGGGAAAGGGTGCTTTTGGCGGCGCACCACCCCCAGTTGCGCCCAAGCCAAACGTAGAGAGGCCAAAATGGAAGCCGCCCCCAGCAGTGCCTGCACCCGTGTCCTCGGAAGACGAGTCTAAAGAGGATATCGCCCACGTGGATGCAAGTGGTCGTGAGGCCTCGAGGTCACCTCCACCTCGTGCCGTGCGGAGTCCAACCCCTGAGAATCAGGGAACGTCAAATCGTGAGGGCGATGCGGTCGTACAAGAGGGTGATGGTGGTGATCCTGACCCGGAAGAGGAGGAGAGACAGCGCAGAGCCGCGATCGCAGCTCGTATGGCCCGTCTTGGTGGTGCCAGGTTCGGCATGGGTCCCCCCATCTTTACTCCTAAACCCGTCGCACGCAAATCTGGGCCCGCACCACCTGCGCCCGAGGCCAAGGAAGAAATACCTGCCGATCAGCCAACCGTTCTCGAGGAATCAAGCGAAGGTGCTATTAGCTATGACGCTCTATCTACTATTGCTGACAACAGTATCTTTATAGCTTTGGTACCATCACCTCATAACTTTCCAGCAACCGCATCCCCTGTTCCTGAGGCTGTCATCGAAACAGGTGTGTGCGCTTGATATCCTACATTCTTGCTATTTTCTCAACTCGATCGATTCCTCAGAGCGCAACGATGAACCCGAATCACCCCCGCCTGTACCCATGCGCGCTCCGACTTTGATGCCCGTCCCTGCAGGTCCACGCCGGGCTGCTCCTCCCCGCAAGAAGTCGTCCAAGAATGCCCCCGCGACTGCTCTACCCGAGCCTCCCGTTGAAGAAGCAGAGGGTGTGGCTGTCCAGTCACCCCCTATCACGGATGAGACCGCCGATCGCGCCGTTCAGGACGCATCCCTGACTACCAGGGATTCGCAGGAGATTGGCGAAGCAGCGGAGGCTATTGAAGCAACCTATGACGAACGTCTGGATATCACAGCCGATGTTGAGCAGCGCCTGACGTCCCCTCCTGCTCCTACCGAGGCCTTTCACGAGCCCGTCGGGGAACGCGAGAAACAGGAAGCGGATGAGGAGCTTGTAGAGGGTGCAGGTGGCCATATTGAAGGAGAGTCGATGCATACGGCTGCTGATGACCAGGAAGTTCCCTCAGAGCGGCCCCCCGAGGCTGACGAGGTAGAGGAGGAAGATGAGGAAGCGCGTCGCCAGCGTGTTGCGGCCAAGCTGGCACATATGGGCGCATTCAACCCACTTTCTGGGCCTCCCCCAATCTCGCAACGTCCACCACTCGATGAGCCGGCCCTAGCCCCGTCCGAAGAACCACTTGATGTCGAGGACGAAGTCAATGTAGATACGGAGGAATATGGGGAGACGATCCCCCCTCCACCCGCTGTTCCAGCAAGACACGACTCCGTTCGATCCCTCAGACACGACGCTGCTGAACCACACGTCGAGATCGACCAAGACGATGTCAAGGTCGACGAGGACGATCAAGTGCCAGCCCATCGTGATGGTGAATCTTGATTTCTCTTTCCCTCCCCCATTTTTCTTTCTTTGTCGTGTATTGTGTCGTAGGATCTGGATATTAATGTAGTCTCTTTCTTTTTTCCCCTTCCTTTGGTGACAGGCGAACGTGTAGTCGCGTCGTACACCGAGGAGCAAGGTGACGGTCACGACGGGCATACATTGCCTTCCCCGGAATTCTCTGAAGAACGACCAGTCGAATACGATTCTGTCCATGTCGTGGCCCAACAAGAACAAGGCACTGCTTCCACACCAGCTTTCGAGGGATCAGGCACAGCTCCGCTCGAAGCGGAGGTACAAGAACGTAGATTGCAGGGAGATACAGACGATCTATTAGCGCGTAGCACGACAGCTGAGATCGAGCACGACACGACCAAGTACGGGGCCGAAGAGGATGAGATGCCACCCCCACGCATTACCCGACCTATACCGCCTCCACCGGTCAATCTCCGATCCAAGCCGACACCGCCATCGTCGCCCCCGCTCTCGCCACCACCAAGGACACCTTTGCAGGCATTGAGGGCAGATGAGGAGGAACGACCAGCGTCGCCGGATATGCCGCCTCGACCTGTTCCACCGCCTGGCAGGAGTGGTATGTATCAGGATGTTGAGTGGTTGGGACCGTATTTGGCTGACCGCTCGTGTTTTGTGCGTCGTTTTGTTATAGGTAGTATGACGGAGGACGCGCCGTCACCCCCTCCTAGACGGTCTATACCGCCACCCCCGAGACGTACGAGTGTGCGGGTGACAGATCCTCTGGCTGACACGCCATCCTCGCCCCCACTGGTACCGACGTCGCCACGACCTGCTAACCGTAGGCCCGTCACGCCTCCCCCGATAATCACGACTCTCGCCGTACAGGAACAAGTAGCGTCAGAAGAGCATGAAACCGGTGCGTGTGTCTACACTTTGCAAGGCGTTCCTACTTCTGACCTCGATCACAGTTGAACATGTCTCCGAGGAGGAAACTTGGGAGAATACGACGCCTCAGCCAGAGGCTGAAGAGGACGAAGCGTCTGCGCGTCGTCGCGCGATTGCAGAACGCATGGCGCGTCTAGGAGGTGTCCGATTCGGGGGGCCGCCACCGATGAACCCACTCTCTCGACCCCCTCTGCCTGCTGCCCCTCCACCGACGTCGATTCCCCCCGACGAGATGGAATCAGAGGGACAGGAGGAGGAGGGACCTCGAGAGGAGGAGGAAGAGGACGAGTTTGCGAGGAAGCGACGGATCGCTGCCAAATTGGCGGGGATGGGGGGCATGCGACTTGGGATGCTCCCTCCTGCTGCGGGGTTGCCGCCTGCGTCAGCTAGGCGACTCGTACCGAGGCAAGAGGACAGCGAAAACGAGGACGCCGTGCCGCCTGTTCCCATTCCTGCGCCTCTGCAAAGACCCCCTCCGAGTCGGAAACCACCACCACCCATCGAGGTGTCTATAAAACAGGAATCAGAGCAAGTTGGGAGAGAGAGTCGCGGGACGTCGGATGACGGTGTACAAGTCGAGGCAGAGGAGAGCGAGATGGAAGAAGTGCGTTATTCTGATGCAGAGGTGCCGTTGGCATCCGAGGAAGAGGACGCCCCAGCGTTGCCACCGCCCCGGCGCTCGACGCAGATACAGACGCCTCGCTCTGCAGAAGCGCTTCCCACTCCGCCGCCACGTATGACGTCACGTTCGCCTCCCCCTGGTCGGCCTCCGATTCCGATAATTCCGGCGGCGTTGTTGGGCAGGCGACCGAGTGCCACGGCGAGGTCGGTGTCGGTGTCGAGCTCGAGACAGACATCAATGGATGAGACGAGTCCTGGCGAGACGCCTACGATTCCAGGACGTGCCTCCCAAAGCGCTGTCCGTCCCCATTCCGAGTACGTCATGGTCGAAGCCGAGGACCCCAACGAAGATGACGCACCTGCGCCCCCACCCCGTCGCAAATCGACGCGTGGTCCGGCGCGATCGATCCCGCTACCACCCCCTCCCCCGCCATCTGCGATCGACCCACCAGAGACGCTGACGAGCAGTGCGCAGTGGGAGTTGCCGTCGATTCCGCAGGGTCTGGAGTTTGGAGAGGGGTCGGAGATGGCGTCGTCGGGGTGGTCAGAGGATTCGACGGTGGTGCACGTTCCTCCGCCTGTGTTGTCGCCGAATCGAAGAGCATCGGGCAAGGTTGGCTTGCCCACGTCGTCTACGTCGGTGTCGGTGTCGGGATCTGGTACAGGCTCGGGCTCAGTATTGGCACCCTCATCAGCATCGGGTCGAAAGAGCATCGATCAGCAGCAACAACAGCAGCTGACGACGGACGAGCTGATGACGATCTGGGGCAAGGTGGGGGTGCAAGTGGTCGAAACCGCGACGACGCTGTTTGAAAAATCAAAGCGGGCGCTCGTCGGGGACGGCTCGTACGCCGGGTTCGTGCGTGCCGTGCTGGCACAGGTACCTGGCGTGTTGGTGCACCCCGCTGGCAGCGGCGATGGCGACTGGGGCTACGTGGTGTACGCACAGACGGGCAACGCGGTGCAGCGTCGCGTGTCGGACATCCTCCCGGGCGACGTCATCGCCTTTTGGGACGCCAAACTCAAAGGGCACAAGGGTCTGCACGCGTATACGCAGACCGCGGGTGCGGGTGCAGGCGAGAGTGGCGATCCACTGGTGGGGATCGTGAGCGAGTTTGATGGCAAGAAGAGCAAGGTGAGAGTGTGGCAGGCTAACCAACACGTCGGACAACAGGTGAGTCTGTCCGTCTTTCGACGGCTGGCCCGCATGAAGAACGGTGTGCTGACACCGAGGGCGACGCAGACGGTGGAGATCGTCAGCTATCGGTTGGAGGATCTGAAGAGCGGGCAGGTCAAGGTGAGCGACCCGATTGTTGTACGTGGTGTGGTCCGTTGGGCCTAACACGTTTGGATAGGTGTACCGTGTACTCGAAGCATGAAACAGATACTATTAGACATTCACTGCATACGTGTTTCTCTCTTTCTTCTTCTTCTTGTCGTTGAGGTCGTTGTCTGGGGCGTCGCTGGTTCATTCTCTATATCTCATCTCCTTCCTTTGTTGTGTAAAATATGTATTAGGTGCATACCGCCATGTATCCATTTCTTGAACGAGCCATTTCCGAAAAAACCTTAGGATCAGCACTTCATGACATCAACGCATGAACTGCATTAGGCGATGAATAGGATTGGTATACATGGAAGCATGCGCAGAACAATTTGCGCGAGAACACCGAGAAGCGTGGTGATCATTATCGCCGGTTACTGTGGTAAAGGGGGGGGGGACTCTGTACCTATCTAAACTTTGTCGCTAAGCCATTAGTCACCCGTGCTTGAACGCATACATGGGATGAAACAGAGAGATCGCTTACTGTGATCAGCTTGGATAGATATAGGATACAGATTACTTGACCAACGGACGAACGCCTGTACCCGTATCTTTGAGAATGCGACCTGCCTGATCGCGTACTTCTCTCTTGTATTCTAAATCTAGATATCGAGGGTCGAGTAGCAAAGTGTGAGCGAGAGAATGACAAACGATGACGATAGGACTGACTTTGTGGCGCATCGTCGAGTTTGGGTTTCTTGGTAGGGTTGGAGTCGAGATCTGTGCTTGTTACTGCGGGGGAGGAATCAGGTGGAGGTGGACGCTTGCCCCGGGTTTTCTGCGTGTGAGACCAAGGTGAGACTGAGAGTGCGCTTGAGGATGCTGAACGAGACGACGCACAAATCTGTCCGCGAATTGTTTCTTCCTGATGGACACGCACATGGGCGTGATCGTGATGAGAGGAACAGGCGATATCAACACCGAGCGGGATAAGAGAGACAAAAAAGACTAACTTTGCGAGCGCCTCTTCGGCTTTTCGTCTATCTTCTTCCTCCTGCACATTGTATAAAGAGAAGAAGAAAAAGGGACAAGGTAGGTGGTTTCTTTGGGAGGTAGGCACGTTTCTTACCTGTTTGCTGCGCTGGAATCGTTCGAGGAAGGAGCCGTCGTTGGAAAACACGTTGACGGGCTTTGGTTTCGAGGGTGCTTTGGAGGTCGTCGATGGGAGCGACGACGATGACGAGGTTGCGGAGTGTGGGGTAGCGTATCCGGAGGCGGGGAGGGATGTGAGAGTGGCGGACATGGTGGAGAACGATGAGAAGGGTTAGAGTCACGTGGATGAATACTAAGCCAACGTTAAGAGCTTCAGCTGGAATGTCGACTAGGGTACGGGCGAAAAGTGATTTGTTAATAACATTTGCATTTTTAGCAGGTTAATAACAAGTTAATAACACGGGGGGTCAGGTTCGCTGGGGGTGGCAGTTATTAACAATCACGTGACCCCATGGCACCTCCTAAATTCAAAGTCCGCTCGTTCAATGTGGAAAGGGAATATGGCCAAACACATCCCCAGATTCCCAGGAGAGTGTGGCCAGCCCGCATTGATGCAACTAGATATTATATGTGAGAGACTAAGTGATATCGCACACATTTGTTTGCCTTATTAGGAGGTGAAGGGGTGGCAACTACTCATATCCATGCCCATTGATTAATCCCACAGTCCCATTTGCTGCATCGGGTATGCGTTGCATCTTATCACCCCAAGGTTCTGAGTTCGACTCCCGCTAACACCACTTTTTTTTGGAGTGTCCGGACAGCTGTAGTACTGCTTCATGACTATTGTGCATGGCTATCTAGTACCCAGCTACTAATATATTTAGTTCTAAATACCCTCGTACCTTTTTTTTCCCCATAATCCAACATAGCCACAGTGGCTGATGATGTTTACGGCTATTTTTGTGTAACTGGGATTGAACTTCTTCACTGCCACTCGGATTTATACTACAAAGTCCACAGGCCCTAGTAAGTCGCCCCACGCACGAACAGTGGTGTGTAGTCTGTATCAGAGCTGTAACTCCGCCCACAGCTCCATAGAAGACGATTTAAATGATAGGTCGGTAGATCCCGCAAACATTACGTAATATTGGATCACGTGATTAAGGGAAATCACGTGACCGAGGTTAATAACTGCCTGTTAATAAGCCCTCCGAGTTGGTGGCGTTATTAACTGGTTATTAACACGCTGTTGAGTTTTCGCCCGTACCCTAATGTCGACGAATATCCCACCACATGTCAACGACCAAACGACAGAACATTTTACTGCGAGTCGCCTTCTTCTCGCAAGTCGCCTGAAGGATGTCTCGTGGATATGTCGTTCGAAAGATTAACTCACCCAGAAGCTTCCTATTCCAAGCAAGGTCACCGTCACCTAGTATAAAGATTGCTGCATGTCATATCTGTGGTCTCCATTACCAGCCACCAGCAAGTGGCGGGGGCATATTCTGAGCTGATCATACCCAGAAAATGAACGGTCATTGCAATAGGTCATAGTACGCTCCATGGGCCTCGTGTATGCTTCAATGTTGCCTTTTATAGCAACCGTCCGCCAACCCTACCCGCACTTCAGACTCCTGTGGCACAGATCTAGTACTGGCCTGCACCCGAATGGCTTGCGCAAGTTCATGAGAACCTGGATGGAAGTAGTTGGAAACTTGCCGTGGCCGACGGCGAGAAGCACTGAGATGGAAGGGCGACAGAACTGGACCATGCTCTATAGGGGGACTACAACGTGGTATAAGGAACGACTACTGTATCTCTATGGTGTGCGGCTGAATATAAACGTGACAGGATGCCAATGGGGCTTACAGTAGTGTGTCGCCGAGACGAATTGGCAGGTATGCTATCCTTTATTTCGCGGGGCGCTCGTACTCGGCCCCGCATACTCGAAGGTTTCATAGGGGGGTCGCCCGTATCGGGTGTTGCCGCGGATGAGTGACGCGTCGCTTGTTTTGAACCTGTGATCGGGCAGCACTTTTTTCGAACTCCGACGATCTCACAGACCCATTTTCCTTGTAGGTAGTAATACATCTCTTAGACCCCCGCATCTCGCAGGCCTCACATTGCCAAATTAAAACAGGCATCCTCGGGGCCCCATTTTGACCTCGGCAGTACTCCATTTTGACCTCGACAGTGCCTCATATTGACCTCCACAGTATGCCCGCGACGGGTCATATGCATTTCTCGATCAGTTCCAATTCGGTCCCGTACCCAAATATGGTAAGTCGCGGCTTGACAACGGGCGACACAACGACAACATGACGGCGGAAATGACGCACAATGAGGGTGAGGTGCCTCTCGCCTTGATCGCCCTTGGACCCAGCAACAACACGAGTAGGGTGTGCCCAGACCACCCCCGCCCTCACCCCTCACCCCTCACCCCTCACCCCTCACCTCATCCTTGGACACAACGACGGACGTGATGCACGACGAGGATGAGAATACGCCCTCGCCCTCCTCGTCCTTGGGCACGACAACAACATGACGCATGAGAGGACGAGGATGTGCCCTCACCCTCGCCCTCACCCTCACCCTCACCCCCTCATTCTTGACCACGACGACGACGGCACCCACATCGACATGTATGACCCAGCACATTGTTGAGGCATGCATGCCGACGTTTGTGCCGTCTCGCTCACATCGAATCGACCATGGGAGGATGAGGATGCACCCTCACCCTCCTTGTCCTTGGACGCAACCACGTCGTCTGCCTGGTCTCACCGGGCTCACCCTGCCCTCGACATCGTCCCCCCTTGTCCTCGCCTTGCCCACCCTCCCCCCTTGACGGTAGCACAACGAGCGGAACGACGATACAATATGTACGTTGTGTCATTGTTCCTCTCGTCCTTGTCCTCACCCTCACTCTCACCCACTTCGCCGTCCCTCACCCCAACTTGGCCCCAACCCATTCCCATTCACGAACAAGCACGAAAACGAACGGTTGCGTTCGTTTTCGTGTTTGTTCGCTTTCACCCCCACCCAATCGCGTTCACCAACCAACACACCCCACGTCATCGCGTCAAGCCCACCTTGTCATCCATCCCCCTTCGTGTACAGACACGAATGAACATGTCTTCATGTTCGTTCATGTTTGTAAACGAGCGCATTGACATCTCTTGTCCTCACCCTTCACCCTCATTGTTGCGTCGCCGCATCAAGCCACATCCTCGTCGCCCAACATCCAACGAAACGCAGACACAGACGCAATGCAATCGTTGTGTTTGTGTTTGCGTTTCGTGCTTGTCGTCCATTTGCAGTCGATGATTGCCTCCTCCCAACAACATATTCCCTTCAAACAAAACCAAGTGAAAATGAACACGAACGCAACAGCATTTGTTGCGTTCGTGTTCGTTTGCCCTCGTGTTGCCGTCTCGCTGTCACCCTCATCTCACCCCCATACCCGCACATGTACCCGTGCGGGTTACGGGTACGGGTATTCATATCGACAGTCTGCATGTCAATAATATGATGTTAGTGTTTGGAGACTTGGGACAACACCAGTATCTAAGTCAGTGTACTCAAGGGCCTTACGCGCCCTACTTGCATGGATTGCAACTGTATTTTAGTATGGCTTCGAATGCTTGAAGTGCACACATACCTCATTCCACCCCTACACTTGTCGATCACAGTACCGGGTGATATGCAGAAGCCCCTTGTTAGTTGTTCCATCACCTCTGATCTGACATTGGGCTGCCTGATGGCCCGTTATTGCTAGATTTCCATGCAATATCGAATTTCAGTAGGAGAATTATTCGGATTCCTATTGGCTGTTCATTCATCAACGGTTCTCTCATTCTCGCTTACCCTCCTCTTCTTTTATGTAACTTCCCGATTTAATCAACTTCCTACTCATTCTCCAGCATGGCCTGGAATCCGAATCAGATCACCCGCACCCGTCGAACCTAATTTGGCCCATATATGGTGAGTCGCGGCTCGCTTCGCATTTTTTTCATTACCTACTCACCCGACGCCCTCACCTCGCCTTCACCTCACCTTCGTCCTCATCCGCCCCCCCTCGCCCTCCCTCTCCATGTGCCGGGTGGGGATAGTGCAGCGCCCTCACCCGACACCCTCGTCATTGTCCTTGTCATCGCCCTCACCCTCGTCTTCATCATTGTCGCCCTCGCCCACCCTCCTCATTTACCTGGTGGGGGGCAGTGGAACAACAGCACAACGTGTGCAATCACACACGTTGTGCTGTTGTTCCTCTCGCCCTCACTCTTCTCATCCTCATGCGCTGTTGCTCCCGAGAGCGAGCAGAAGCAATCGTACAACGCACGCAATTGCGTGCGTTGTGTGGTCGCTTCTCTCGCCCATCCTCGTGCTCCCCTTGTCCTCGTCTCTCGCCCATCCTTGACCCTCCCTGATGCTCGTCCTCCCCTAGACCTTGTCCCCCCCTCGACCTCTTGTGCTGTCGCTCCCAAGAGCGTGCAGAAGCGACCATACAATGTGCGCGATTGCGTGCGTTGTATGGTCACTTCTCTCACCCTCCCTCATCCTCCCTCATCCAGCCCCCACTCTCACCATTAATGTCAACCCAACGTCGCAACCGCCCCTTCCCCTTCCCCATGCCATCCCAGTCCCCCTTGCCCCCACAACGACGACGATGACGATGACGGTGTCGTGTCATCGTCTCCACTACCACAATGTCCATCCCCTCGCCGTCCCAGTTGTCACCTATGAGGAGACGAACACAAACACAACGCAATGCACAAGCGTTGCGTTGCGTTCGTGTTCGTGATCTCACATGGAATCCTCACCATTATACTGTACCCGTGGGCATTCCCGCAGGTACAACCTGCGACGGGTACGGGTAACCCACCTCATGACAATGGCGTCGTTGCCATTCATCACGAGAACTGCCAAAAAAAGAAAGGTAAAAGTCACAGGGATGCAACAAAAGACTTAACTTGACAACAAACAGACATCTTGTGAGCAACAGATGAGGTCTAAGAGGACTACTATGGTGCTCCATTGGGACTACATCCACCACTCGTTTGGGTGACCAATGGGTTCCCCATTACTAAAAAGGGTTGTAGAGCGAGTCAGTTGAGAGTGTAGAGGGAAATGGATCTGTGAGATCATCGGAGCTTGAAATAAGTTCTGCCAAGGGGTGTTTGAACCTGTGATCGGGCTCCTCCGCCGTTTTCCCATGCACAGCACCCCTTCATTTTTCGCCTCGCGCTTTTCTTCCAAGCTGCGCACGTATGGTATGTTGTCGATTGATCCCTCACGTTCAAGATCCACCAGTCTCAGCTCTGAGATTTGATATCAGATTTCCGTTCATTTAGTTACAGAGCTCCACTCCGATGAAATCTCGCTGCCGTTGGCAGCCCCTGAGGCCGAGGATCAGGTCCGGCTAATCAGGACGTTGAATCCACAACGACTACCCACGCCATGGGCACTCCCCTATACTGACTCGGACGACGTAGTGGAGCAAACTCCCCCATAGTATTGGGGTTCAATACCGACTCATGCCGATGTGGAACAATCGTGAGCCCGCCTATACTAACTCGGCATGACGGGTGGTCGCCCGTCCTCCAATCACCGCTCTCACTCTCGGGGTCCATCCACCCTTAATTTTCTTTCTTGTTATGTGGTTACCGTTCACAGCTCCGAATCAGGGAATTGTCAAGGATAAGATTTCATACTGTCCATGCAGATGCTGATAACCTGCACACCGCCCGGAACGGCGCTTACTTTCGTTTTTGCTAGCTATCCTCCGATCACGGTTCTCGAATGGCCTGTGGTAGCCACCTTCATTCCACGTGAGCATACACATGGGGTTCATTCGAGCAAATCTCGACTCGATTCTGAGTCCAGCCTGTCCTCCCGTCCTCCAATGATCATTCCTGGAACATTGGAGGGCAATTCATCAATGTGTAAGGTGCCGCCCACATAATGGGCACCACATAAAAGACACTAAGAAGCTCACACCATCCACTTCTCATCCCCTCCACTCCAGACAAACGCGAACTGTACGGTGCACTGAACTCGATGTACGAGACCGTGGACTTTGGTACAGAGCTCGAGGATGTACGCATGATACTTTCACGCTCCATCACACCTCCTGAACATGCATGTCAGATCATACCAAATCCAGTTGGACAACGGGCCGAGGCATCTATGCACTGGTCCCCTGTACCTCCTATCAGCACGACCTACTCGCAGTCCATGTCCCTTACATACCAAAGAGAATCCCGCCATGAAATGGACATGTTATTTGGGACTACGAATCACACCATGTTCACCACGCTGGTTCCTTCGATATGTTTTATGGTGCCTCTGTTGCGCAATCGTGTATTTCACGGGCTAATGAATATCATACGCAGAATAATCATGATGTCACTCTTGTGACGGAGGGCCGTGATCCCGGTGCAGAGCTTGAGGATGTAAGGAGGATATGCTTATCATTCTTTGCAACCGATTGAACAGGTGTGACAGGTGACACAAACCCCAGAGCAGGCTGCGCACACGGCCAAAGCATATCCCCATATAACTACGACACCGACAATCCACTCATGCTTCGCAACTGCGCCTTGTCAGTGGACTAGTGGGGGTAACCCTGGAACGTGCAGTGTTGAGGTTACATGCAAGAGTGTCCCGACACACTTCAAGAATGCTCATGGTGTCAAGAAATTAAAGGTAAATATCCCAATTTACTGCCGGTGGGAGGGATGTTGCAAATGCGTCAAACGCAAAAATTTTGTTCGTCACATTCGCGAGTGTCACTTGGATCATATGAGATCAAACAAGCGCCATTCCGGGAATTGATGTAGGTCAAAATTGTGGTGCTGAGATGATAACGAATAACTGAATATTTTGTTGTAGTTGATGAGTCACTCAAGACGGAGGAGAAGTCAGACGACTAGATGCTCATACCCGTTATTTTACCACCAGCCAAGCAATCCCTTCGGACCTTGGGACAGCTCTCGTTGTCGCACATGCACTGTCATTTATTCAGGCCCATATAAGCTAGTGTAGCAACCGGCTTTTGTATACCACGTCCGCGCTAGTTTGTCCTTATTTAAGGTGGGGAGCATACTAGTAATCACTGTATCCTCCCCTCGACGTACCCTGGACAATGCCGTGTACAGTCAACTGTGCACCAAGTGGTCTATTCTTAGCTCAAGAGCGTGTACGTGAAAGCCCAACCGCTCCGGTATATGCCTACGAATCGCGGGATTAAAACGTGAAGATCGCGGAGGACGGCAACACTGCCAGTGGTCACCCCCAACCACATGATGCCATTTTCCCCTTTTGTACCATTTGGTCCTATGTGCGAATTGATACAGGGGCTGGAATTCCGACACAGCAAGAGATCTTGCAAGGAAGGTAATAATTTATAGATGCAGTTGACCATATAAGCTCTGCATATTATGTAGGTACCGAGCCCGTCACGGTGTGGGTGGTGTTCGATATCACCTTGGAAGCGAATAGCATCAGATATTAGGTTCAGTGAAAATAGAAGATAATCGATCATTGCCACCCTCATACACCAACCTCCAGCTCGTTCGCAATGAAACATACTGAGTCTGCGCCATACGATACCCGTGCCCACACTCTTCTTTCCCTTGCTACTCCCACACCACCCCCAGGCTCCGCCCCAACCTAATTTGGACTCCCACTCCATGCCATCTCCGTCCACTGCTTCCTTACCTCCCGCATCACCCTACCTGCGTTCCAACCCCCCAACAGCCCTTGGGTCAACAAAGTGAGACAAATGGCAAAGACGACATGGTAGGTGTTTCCTCGGGCCAGTCGTGTTCACTTTGAGCGCAGCGAGCTATATTGACGGGCGCAAGACCACCCAATCTGTCAGTATTCGTGCACTGGCAAGCGTTAATACATCCCTCCCTCTCCCGGAACCCGGTCATCCATTCCCAGTTATAAAGTTCGGAAATCTAACTATATCTGGAAGGTACGAGGACTTTTGGAGCTTAAATGAGTTCTAGTATTGGTTCGAGCCAACCTACATCACATCTTAGCGGTGCGATCTTGTTCTCTTTGGATGGACCAATTCAACCTATCAATACCCCACTCAGAATGCCAAGGTGAGACTCCAACGCTAGCTACCATATCGATTGAGATGACCTCAACCCAACCTCACAGCATCACTAAGTTGCTGTACACCTGGTATTCCAAAGACAGGTTCTTTTTCCTGGAATCCTGTGCGTAAAATGATTTTAGCATATACCCTACAACAACAGCAACATGGGTCAGCCTTGAAGGCGCACCACGCGGAAAGAAAACCCAGAACCTGCTTCAAGTTCCCAAAGTTAGTAACCTTCTTGTCTTGGTTTCCCCTTAATGTGCTGCTGTGTGGTCGAGCGAGAGAGACATGCTCGAGAGGGAAGGAGAGAAAGAAGTCCGAGGGATGCGATCGACGCCACGAAGACTCATATACCAAGTCTTATCGCGAGATCACTAAGAACCACTGATTAGATAATCAGTGGAACATGAATCTCGAGAACCAACCATGTCACGAAGGCACACTTCTGTGACGGTGCTCGCAGGCTCGCTATGTCACAGAACTTACACCTTCCTGTCTTGGTTTTCTCCCTTAATGTACTGCTGTAAGGTTAACATTTTACTTGTAAGCTTTCAGCCTTCAGCGCTCGCTTTCCCCGCTGTGAAACCAAGTTACAGTAGTACGCCGTTCGTGGCAGCCCCAGGCTGTCCTGGGCGATGCCCCCACTCAGTCACCGTTGGTGGCCACTCCACATGACTTATTGGCGGGAGCCCCACTCTGGCTGTCATTCGCGAAAACCATTGTCGTTGTTGGTGGCAGTCTCAGGCTGTCGTCGGTCGTAGTCCCATTCAAGCTGTCGTTCGCGAAAACCAATGCCGTTGTTGGTGTGCGTCGGTAATAATTCCGCCCTGTCGTTGGTGGCCAGTCCACCATGACTTGTTGGCGACAGTCCCACTCGGGCTGTTGTCGGCAAAAATCCTGCCGTGTCGTTGGTGGCAGTCCCGCTATTTCGTCGTGAGCACTGCTAGTACCGCTACCAATGGCGGCAATCCTCCTCAGTTGCAGTGCTTCACGACGATACCTTTGATGATCTCTTTGGTATTATTCTTTGATCCTTTCTCGAACGCCACGCGCCATACGAGATCGTCCTTTCCTTTTTCCACGTCTCCGAAAGTGGTGCCTCGTCAGGGCACCGTGATTCGATGCCGACACGCTTTAACACTGGGCTGTGTGGGAGGGGCAACAGTGCCATGTTGTCAGCCATGGCGAAGTAGAACGTGCCGAGTCTGTCAGAGGCCCTTTGTTCGTGCGGTGGTTGGACGACGCGGTGGGTGGTTGGTTTGTAGAATCTGCCTGTGAAAAATTCAATCATGTTCCCGGTGTTGTTGATATGTCGTTCTAATCGTGGCGTTTGGAGAGAGGATAAAAGGTTCTCTCTCTCGCCCAGTCGATCCATCGTCCCATCCTATGTTTCATATACCAACAATCCTGTATTTATGGATGTGCGCATCCTCATATCATTTCATAGCTACACGTGGATCCCATGAATGGCGTGCTTTCGCAGTTGGTTGTATATCGATTCGGGCCTGTTTCTCATGGTCCACCTGGGCAGAGACCAGTCTGAACCGTAATCTCGACGTGATTCAGATCCAAAGGATAAAACGAACTGGATAACTCGGTCTGTCGTCCATTCAACGTTCAACGACCACGACCACATTCTCACCTCGAGACACCTCAAGTTGAGAACAATGATCAACAGAAAAGGAATGTCGAAGAGTTGGAGTCACGTGAATGATACTTGACTGGCACGCTGCAAATTGCACAACATTGCCAACATTGTGTCCTGTCCGACAAGAGTCCACCGTGTGACCCAACGGCAGGACATTCCACTGCATTAAGTCGCGTGAACCGTTATATTTTGTTTTCTTCTCGCAAGTCGTTTGAACTGGGTGAATTCGAAAGATTAGCTTACTAAGCTTCTCATCGCTCCCCGGCACGTGTTATGGGCGTATATTTGAGCCGACCATCCAGAAAATGAACGGGGCCATCGCAATAGGTCACGGTACAGCACTTCGTGGGAGGCCTCGTGCTCCTTTACCGACCCTACTCGAACCTCAGACTCCCGGGGTGGCACAGATCGAGTGCTGCCCTGCATTTGGATCATGACCCATCCGCAAGTTTTACGAGAACCGGACGGAACTTAAGTAGTGTTCAAGCTCAAATTGCGCTGATGGCGAATTCACTCGAAGGTCAGTTCACCTCGGATAGATGCCGCTTCGCTGTAGCTCGAGGATGCCGAATTGGAAATGAACTCGTTCACTTCGCGAGATTTGTCGATTATCTACCCCTGTGACCCTGTCCCTACTAACAGTACTCTTGAATATCCCGACTGATCCCAAAGCCTGAAATGACGGTGGAGGCAGCCATGCTATCACTCGTGAACACTGCTTCGAGGAGGCGCGGGGGAACGTTTGTTGCGTCGTTCTGCACAGGTCAACTTGCTAGATGAAAAAATGCATTCACACGGGACGGAGAGTGCCTGAGCCAGTGCCAGGACGTCCATGGCGATCTGAAAAAGCAAGCGGTAGATATGTCCCTTTTTGCTGCAACATATAATTTGGACCCATGTCGAGAGTCTGACATTGAGACTCGGGCTCGACCGTCTGAAGAAGAGGAAAACTCGAGATTCAGACTGTGAAAGGCGCGTTTAGCACGCTCAAGTTGCTCCACTTCAAATCCTAAATGCACGTACGATTCAACTTCGCTCCATTGCTGATACAGAAGGATTATACTGGCTGAGTCACTCTCTGACAGAGCAGTATGTAGACGAACTGATGGCGGCAGGGGCACTTGACGAACTCGGGCGGTTCCTTGCACGGTAAATAAATTAGTTCGGGCCGTAGACCTCTGGAAGGCTGTGAAAATTCACTTCATTTGCCCTCCGTACAACGAACCGACTCAAGCTCAACCAAAATTGACACTTTGTTTCAATTCAGTACATCTCGCGGCAACACTGGGATGATTCCGGCTTGTCTGCCAACTTGATCAAGGTTTTGAGCAGCATAGTCATCGACCCTTGATTCCCTTCTTGTTTAATTGAGCAGCCTGCCAGTGAGGCATGGTCCTTCGACCCTTGATCCCTTTCTTGGTTAATGTGGCCCATCATGGTCATCAGCCCCTACTGCTTTCATTTCTTGTTTCGAGTAGGGCTGCGTGGTCACATTCGACCCTTGATTCCTTTTCTTGTTTAATTGAGCAGGGCTGTCGAGTGCATGGTCATCGACCCTTGATTTCCTTTCTTGCTAAACGCCCGCTGTCCTCCAATCACAGTTCTCACCCGAGAGCTCTCAAGCGTCATTGACCCTTTACCTTTCTTGCTGTGTAGCCTCCAATTGCAGCTTTCACCCGAGATCTCTCGAGGGTCGTTGACCCTGAATTTCATTTCTTCTATGTAGCCACCTTCCTGCGATCGGAACTCTCACTCTCGAGGGTCATCGACCCTTTATTTCATGTGGCCACCATCCTCAATCACAGTCCTCATCTGAGAGTCGTCAAGCGATAACATTTCACACTGTCCATGCAGATGCTGATGCCCGCACACCGGCCGGAACAGCGCTTACTTTCGTTTTTTGCTAGCTATCCTCCAATCATGGTTCTCAAATGGCCTGTGGTAGCCACCCTCATTGCACGTGGATGTACAGATGGGGTTCATTTGATTGAGTAAAGCTCGCCATGATTCCGAGTCCAGCCTGTCCTCCCGCCTTCCAATGACTATTCCTGGAACTTTGGAGGGCAATTCATCAATGTGTAAGGTGCCGTCCATATAATGGGCACCAACATAAAAGACACTGAGAAGCTGAATTCACTTCTCATCATGTTTCCCTCCACTCCAGGCCAACGTGAGCCGTGCCGTGCACCGGACTCAATGTACGAGACTGTGAACTCTGGTACAGAAGTCGGGGATGTAAGCAAGACACTTTCATGCTCCATCACACCTACTGAGCATGCATGACAGACCATACGAGATGTAGATAGACAATGGGCCGAGGCATCCATACATCACACGGTCTACTCGCAGCCCATGTTCCTTGTATACCAAAGAGAGCTTTTCCGTGAAATGAACACGTTCAGGAGTGTTAATCACACCACAGTCTCCGCGGGAGCTCCTTTGGTATGTTTTAGGGTAACTTTGTTGTGCAATCATGTATTTTGCAGGCTAATGAATACCATACACAGAATGATGTTACTCTCATGACGGAGGGCCGTGGTCCCGGCGCAGAGCTCGGGGATGTAAGCAGGATATGTTCACGCTCTGCAACCAATTGAACGTGTGTGACAGGTGACGCAAACCCTAGAAGCTGCCCACTCGGCCGAAGGACATCCCCATATAACCACAACACAGGTTTCGCACTCATGCTTCGCGTCAGTGCCTTGTCAATCGACTGGTGAGGGTAACCCTGGAACGTGTGGTGCTCGGATTACATGCAAGAGTGTCCCGGCACATTTCAAGAATGCTCATGGTATCAGGAAATTAGGGAGAGATACCCCAATTTATTGCTCGTGGCAGGGATGTCACAAATGGGTCAAACGCAAAAATTTTGTTCGTCATACTCGCGAGCGTCACTTGGATCATGTTAGAGGAAGCAAGCGCTCTTCCCGGAATTGATGTAGGTCAAAGCTGTGCTGTTCGGACGATAACGAACAATTGAATGTTTTAATATAGCTATGGATGGCCCGCAGGCCGAAATCACTCAAGACCAAGGAATAACTAGATGAATTTATGCTTGTACCCATTCTTATACCACTCGATGTATCTAGGCGGCAACAACTTGAATTTATTATGCTGTGTCCCACATAAACTCCGCATATATCTTAGGTACCGAGCCCATCACGGTAAATGGGTGGTGTTCGATACCACCGTTCATGGGTCCATTGCATATGGCAGAAATCCTCTGCATGAAAGCATAGAACCCACCACTTTGCTAACGTGACGGAACCATTCGAACCACAGGGGGACACACCACAATTCTTATACGACAAGCAATCAGATTCAAGAGTTGTCCTTCGAACTTGATATGATTGATTTTACTTCCTTCAGGCTGCGTTCAAGGGATCACATCTTAGCGGAAATCGTGACGTGCGTGCGGCAGTATGGATAGGTGGGAGGATGTCTTTACGACGAACCTTGGTGGGACTGACCAGCAGCCAACGAGTGGGGTTCAAAGGGATCGGACGGTCACATAGGGAAATCCAGTGCCCCATGTCAAGGGCTTTTCCAGAGGATCTCCCCGGCTATACACATAACGCAACACTATTCAGGTTCGCCAACAACTCAGCATAGCTAACTCATTCTTGATTAATACTTGCAAGTTGATGGAGGATCTGGGGCAAGGTGGGAGTGCAAGCGGTCAAAGCCGTGACGACGCTGTTTGAAAAATCCAAGCGGGTGCTCATCAGTGACAGCTTGTATGCCGTGTTCGCGTGTGCCATGCTGGCAAATGTGCCTGGGCGACGCCAAACTCAAAGGGCACAAGGGTCTGCACGTGTATATGCAGACCGCGGGTGCGGACGCGGGAGAAGGTAGCAGTCCGTTGGTGGGGACTGTGAGCGAGTTCGTTGGCAAGGGGAACAAGGTGAGAGTGTGACAGGCTAACCAACAGTTTGGACAACAGATGAGTCTGTCTGTCTGTCTAGCGGGTGGCTTGCCTGACTGAATGCTGAGAAGAGCCAGGTGGGTCCCCTGAGGGTTTAACGTTAAGGGGAGGCCCAAGCTGTGCATGAGCCAGCTCTGCGAGGGGGCGTGCATCAGGCGCCAGGATGGACAGGGTGTACCGAGGGCTGGAGTGAATGGATCGGACCGGCCTAGCACGCAGGGGAATGAAACGGGAAAAAAGAGAAAGGGCCCTGGGCGAAGCTTCTGGGGCGAGAGGATCAAGGCTATCTAAGCAGTCTATGAGACGACTCCGACGTCGCAGCGGTGTACAAGGGGGGCATTCACTCTTGTTCATGCCTAAGCATGTTCTTGTGTTACTATTGTCATTTGCACAACCTTATACTGATCGATCTCAGCATTGTATGTACCAATGGGCATCGAGTTGAATTGACCATTGTATTATTATCTGTGATGATTCAATGCAGTGCCATAAGTGGGTATACACAATATGGGTTTCGGCCGAAGCACTGACCAAAGGCCTTAGCAAGACTAGGCTTCCCAACTTCTGAAGTGTCATGCCGAGTTGAGCGGAGTCCATATTTCGTGTTCCGGGAGTGCACGATTGTCCGTGCCTCCATATAATCATATGTGCTGCAAGCCGTCCTCCAAAAGGCTCCAATCATGTATTATAATACAGCCCCCAATGAACTGTGAGAGTCTAGGGCTGTAGCTGACATTGCCAACCATGGCAATCTCGCTCCAAATCTCCGACGTACCATGTGAATACATAAGATGGTTTGGTTGATCGCGGGTCTAGCTGTGAGTGACATTTCCAACCATGGCAATCTCAGACGAAATCTCCGATGGACCATGTGAGATACATAAGTGATTTGTTTGATCGCAGGTCTAGCTGTGAGTGACATTGCCAACCATGGAAATCTCAGACGAAATCTCAGATAGACCATGGCGGCTATGCCAATTTACCCCATTCCCGTTTCTGCGTCGGTGTGGCCTTATTGTGTATGGATGGCACCGTGCCGCCAAGGGCGCCAGCATTGATAACGCATCGTATGGTGCGTACTTCTCAATTCCTTCGATCATGGTCTTGTATCCCCTCTCTATTACCCCAGGCCCATCCACTGGCACGTCAGTTCTGGAGGCACATTCGGGAGCCTCGCCATGCGCAGGGGTCGATTGGTCGACCGATCGACCTATCGACCTATCTTGAAAGTCTGACGTGTGCATGTGACATGATTAGCGCTCAGATTCATACTCCGCTCGTGTTTTCCGAGGCTGCAGGTGGTGTGCTGGGGCAGCACCCCTTGGGTGGTCATTTCCACATCTGGAAATCCACCCCTTGCCGAGGTTCGGCCCGCCTGCGGCGAGCCAACCCCTGCGCATGACCAATCTGCCACACATTATTATACTCAGTGGTCACGTGGGTGCATGTGGTCGCCCTTAATTTCCTTTCTTATTACTTACTCAGTAGTCGCTGCCCTCCCGGCATCACACAGGCTGAGACCTACAGGGGAGTATTTGAGTTGTTCCCATGGTGAGTTTCCGGTGTTCATTCCACAGTGGGGCTGCCAGTTATTTAGCAGTGCCAATAATAAACAATTGGTGAATGCGCTGCGGCGCATTGGGTTCGAATTGTGATGGTACGCAATGGTCACATGGGTCCTCCAATCACAGCTTTGATCCAAGTTACTTCGGTGGGGTTTCCAGTTATTTAGCAGTGCCGATAATAAACAATTGGTGGGCTGCACTGTGGTGCATTGGGTTCGGATTGTGATGGTCGCATGAGTCCTCCAATCACAGCTCTGATCTGAGTTACTTCAATGGGTTTCCTAGCCGCACTGCAATCATGGTTCTCAAATGGTCTGTGGTAGATACCACCATCGCACGCTAAGAACATGCAGATTGGGTTCATCAGATCAGGTGAATATCACCCTCCCATTGGTCCGCCCTATCTTCCTTTCCAACTCATCACGACTACTATTCCTAGAACTTTGGAGGGCACTTAATATCCATGTATGGGGTGCCACCCTCATAAGAGACACTAAGAAGCTGGAACTTGTACCACTTCTCGTCATGATCCCTTCTCAGCCCACGTTCATTCCATGCCAACGTGAACCGTGCTGTTCACTGGACATGTACGAGACTGTGAACTCTGGTACAGAGCTCGAGGATGTAAGTAAGATACTTTCACGCTCTGTCACACCTTCTGAACATGCGTGGCAGATCATACCAAATGTGGATGGACAATGGGCCGATGCATATATGCACTGGTCCCCTGTACCTCCTATCGACACGATCTACGTGCAGTACACGCCCCTTGCATACCAAATTGAACTTTACCGTGAAATGGACGCGTTGTTCGGGACTGCGAATCACACCATGGTCTCCACCCTAGTTCATTTGGTATGTTTCAGGGTACTTTTGTTGCATGATCGTGTATTTCACAGGCTAATGAATACCGTACGCAGAATGACGCGACTCTTGCGATAGAGGGCTGTGACCCCGGCGCGGAGCTCGAGGATGTGAGGAGGATATGCTCACTCTTTACAACCAACTGAACATGCATGACAGGTGACGCAAACTCCAGAAACTGTGCACTCGGCTGAACCACATCCCCATATAGCCACAACACAGATCACCCACTCATGCTTCGCGTCGGTGCCTTGTCAGTGGACTGGGGAGGGTAACCCTGAGATGTGTGACGCTCGGATTACATGTGAGAGTGTTCCAGCACATTTCAGGGATACGCATGGTATCAAGGGATTAAGGGAAGATACCCTAATTTACTGCTGGTGGGAGGGATGTTGCAAATGGGTCAAACGCAAAGGTTTTGTTCGTCACATTCGGGAGTGTCACTTGAATCATATTAGAGGAAGCAAGCACTCTTTCCGAAATTGATGTAGGTCAAAGCTGTGGTGCTGAGATGATAACGAACAACTGGATTGATTACTGTAGTTATGGATGGCATGCAGTCCGAGAATCACTCAAGACAGGAATAGCCAGACGGCTTGATGCTCATATCCATTTTTATACCAGATGTATCTAATATGAAGGCGACGATAACTTGAAATTATTACACTGGTTAGCATATGTTCCACATAAACTCCACATCTTAGGTACCAAACCCATCGCAGTGAATGGGTGTTCGATATCACTGTTCATGGGTCCATTACATGTGACAGAAATCCTCTGCACGATAACACAACACGACACCCCTCTACTTACCTGTGTAGCGGAGCCATTCGAACTATGGACCAATTCTTGCGCGACAACCATCGGACTCAATAATTGTCCTTCTAACTTACTATCACTCATTCTACTTCCTTCGGTGTCATGGCAGATGCGTTCAAGGGATCATATCTTGGCGGCAATCACGAAGCGCATGTCGCAGTAAAGGTAGATGGGAGATGCATTTACCGTGAACTTTGATGGGACTGGCTGCTAGCCAACGAATGTAGTTAAGATTGGACGACCAAGTTGGAATGCTGAGTGCCTCACCTGGAAGGCTCTTCTAGAAGATCTTCCCAATAGCTGGGCGCGTACATGATTGTAAATCACCTCTACACAAAACCATAGATCAAATTGGAATGGGTGCGTACTTTGGAGCCTCATCCTTCATGCTCAAGCCTTGTCATTCTCAAGGGAGCTATCAGTGGACACTCCTGTCAATATGTGGATTCGGTGAGCATGTCATTTTCCCTCTCTAATCCCACCTGATCCTAAATACTGACGACCTATCACGGCTGTCTCCAGGCTGAATGGCAGATAACCTAAGTGTAGCACATCAAACCTCTCGGCGCCCTTGACTGGTCGTTCGTATGTGGATTCAAGCTGCCACCACAATCCTTCCTCGTGCATGGAAACAGAAATTCAAGCGAGTGGCTCGTCGGGGACGAGCTCGTACACCAGATTGTGCACGCCGTGCTGGCGCAGGTGCCTGGGGTAGTGGTGTATCCCACTAGCAGCAGCGATGGCGATTGGGGTTGTGTGGTGTACGCACAGACGGGAAATGCCGTGCAGCATCACATCGCATCGTCGAGCTGGGTTTATTAGCATGGTTAGGATCGGGACCTGTGCTTATCACTGCAGGGGAGGAATAAGGCGGAGGGAGACGCTTGCACTGGGTTTTCTACGCACGGGAGAGGGTGAGGTTGGGATTGAGGTGGCTTAATGAGACAACGCGTAAATCTGTCCACGAATTTTTCTTCCTAATGGACACGCATATGATTGTGATCATGATCGTAATGGGGAGGAAAAGGCGATATCAGCACCGAGCAGGATAAGATAGAGACAAAAAAAGACTACCTTTATGACCACCTCTTTGGCCTCTTCGGGCACACGCATAAAGGCCACCAAAACCAAATACCCAAGCGTTAGAGTGTTCACTCAGCGAATGAAACAGGCTGTAATGGCCGCACATGATGCTGTCCTGGAAACCCGGGTGAAACAGACCCGAAGTGCGAACAGACGGCGACAGATAGCACCATTCAAGGCTGGGGACCTGGCCTATGTGTCCACCAAGAATATGTCCCTGCCAAAGGGCCAAGCACGGAAGCTGGTACCTAAATTTATCGGACTGTATCGGTTGATTAAAGACTTCCGAAACAATTCATGAGTTGGACTTACCGAGTAGGTTGCGACAGAGGGGTATCCACCCCGTCTTTCATTCATCGCTGTTTCGGATTCACGTCCCAAGTGATGACTGGTTGTTTCCCGGTCAACTAGAAACCCAGGTCGCCGACTTTGGCGAAGTTGAACGTGAGTGGGCTGTTGAGCAGGTCCTGTCTCATCATGGGAGCGGGTCCGATGCGTTGTTTGAGGTGAGGTGGACGACGGGAGACGTTACATGGATGCCTTACAATGCGATCAGTCACCTGGTTGGTTTGTCAAATTATTTGGAGCTGATAAATGTCGATAATGTCGCAAGCTTACCGAGAGGCAGCGGCACGCCACCAGGCGACGACACTCAGGTATTTAATGGGGCCTGCTTTGTTGGGGAGGTAGCGCCCTATTCTCCAGGATTGAGCTCCCCTGCGAACATGGCGCGTACCAGCAAGGATGACCTTACCCATTCTCGTAACATCTTCAAGAAAGGGGACAACTTCATCTTCGTTGATCCTGACGGGTCGGGAGCATATCTAGTTCCGCGCTGGCATTTACATCTATGCCTCGAGTACAGCAAGCAGATCCGAACCATTATGTCCTCCAGCGAGATTGATCCCACGCCAATCGGTTACTTTTTAGTAGCTCGAACGTACAACGCCGAGCCCCATATTCAGTCTCAGTTCTCCGTATTCAGCGACGATGGAACCTGGCGCACATGCCTCATGCCCGAGCCATCCCCCTCTGTATTCTTTGGCCTCAATCCTCCCCTCCCTCCCCCTACTGCAGCTCAGACTCGCACCAACGAGCTTATCGAAGCTATGGCGGACGGCGAGTTAGCCCGCAGGCAGCGAACCACTAGAGGCTATCAGGAGAGGTTGCAGAGAAGGGGTAGGGGTAGTGCGATGCCCACCTTTGGGAAGCGAAACCACGGTTCTAACAGGCACGACGGGAGTGAGGAGATCGATAGGCGAGGCAAGCGG
>JBBPRF010000253.1:0-34922 GCA_038092875.1 Lanmaoa pseudosensibilis
TGGGTCCTTTTTCTTATTTTTTTTTTTTATCTCATGGTTTAAATTATTTAAGTAACATCCCCCTTTGAACGATTTATGCACAGACGTCGTTAGTCTTTTCTCTGATATCAAAATACTGTAATAGTCCTTGCATAGAAGCAGAATGGTTTTAACGCTATCTCGACGGTCACCGTCGTTCTCGTGTCCCTTTACATTGCAATTACGAGCCAGGACGCAAGTCGTGTCATCGATTGCGTTTTATGGGCACGGTCCAGTCCTTGCCATAAGCTCAGGCCAACGTGGCGGTCGTCTGATCCCAACCATGATCCCAGGACGGGATTGATAGCGTGGACAAAAAGCCCGTATGGTGTAGTTCTTGGACGTCCTGCTATTCCAAGTCCATGTTCTGTGTTTGATACTTCGATGACGCCATGAGTCCGAGTTCGATGTCTATACCGTTGACGTCTGTCTGCGTGCCGAGAGGTACCACTCTGAGCGAGGGGTGCACAGACTTTGCAACGGGAACATCGGATCTCGGGATGCGTTCCTCGTGGGTGAATCGATAGTCTGGCAGCCCGGGGTACGAGCTACGGAGCAGTAGACGGAGGCGACGACGAGGGCAAGAACGGGGCAGTGATAAGCCGTGCGACATGTGTGTCGAGTCTCGGCCCTCTGAACCATAACGCACCCGATGCGTTTGTGATCTCTCCGAGTTGGTTGTCGGCGAGGACGTACGACGGCAGGACACGTTACGGCGTGAGAGCAATGAGCATTCGGATTCGGTGGCTCCGAAGAAACGGGAGGTAAAGGGAGGTCGAGGGGACATCTCGGGATCCATGTACTGTCCCCAATGACCGAAAATTCCATCCAGTTTCTTTTACCGTGACTACATGTATTAGATTGCTGGCTTTCCATAGGATTGGGTCACCTGGATCAATGCAACCCATCTTGTGTACGTGAGTGAAAACACAGCACCCACGCGGTCCACGCGGGAAACCTGATCGAAAGGGTAGCATCGGCTGATTCTTAGTGATGCTGATCCGCTATGAGTCTGACAATTTAAGTTAAAGGGAATTGACGTGCACCGTTACATGGACCCTCCCGGCTGAAGGTTAAGATGGTTTGTTCGGTTTTTGTGCCTAATAGGACGTGAACTGTCGTGACGAGTGCTACCATGATCAGAAAAAGACACCCTGTGTCCGCCGATCTGTTGCTGCCGGGTTGAGATCGTTCGTTTTGTTCCTAATAGGACCTGAGATGTCGTGACGAGTTCTAGGCATGACCATAAATGACACTCAGCAATCCTGGCAGGCTGTAACGCGTGATGAGTCCCTGGATACAAACTCGAGGCACAACAAACCCCTGGTCTTACAAACGACGTCACAACCGTTCACTAGGAAAACCGCAGGCGTACTATGGAGGCAGGCGTGCACGCCTCGTTAGGCACCACCGACGTTGAGCAGTTCGTATAGCCAAATGCCGTGCTAGTGATCGTTATCCTGCAATCGACAACTGGGTGTTAAAATGACCACAGATCAAACAATAGAAGCCGATCAGAAACAATGTAGGTAGCTGAGCTAGAAGTGTGATGCTGTAAATTTAATGGTACCGGGTGGTTGGGAACTAGCCCATCGGCAGTCCGCTACAATGTTAGGAGCCTCAACTTTTATTTTTGTGTTACGTAGCTCAGGGTTTTGCCTATTTTGGAAATGCGCGGCCAATCAGAGTTCTCGCTTCGGCAGCATACACGGCTCCTCAATGCTTCGCAAGCTCAACTTTTCAAGTCAGGTTAGATCGGGGTGATGGAGGGGAACGAAAGGTGCCGACGCTAGTGTGTTACAGCAAGTGGACTACTATGCCCCGAGCAGATTCCGGGGTTACAGTGACGGCAGTTTCGCCAGCCGTGTGACCCCCACGGTACAGCTGAAGAGGATAAGTACTAGCCACTACACTAGTAGTGGAACTCCTGATGGCATGAGAGGTTGAGGTTGCAAGTCGCGTCGATCATGCACAATAATTTTGTTATTTTCATTTTCATCGTTGATAATCTCGCGTTTTTTCATTGGTCGACCATGACGTGCCCTTAATCAATCCGCAACCTCCCCAACGCCGCAACTATCGACGGATATGACGCGATGACGGGCCTGGTTACCAGTCAATTACATAACTGTTAATGAACTGAGTAAATTTAGGAAATCAACACCCTTCATTTTAACCAGCAGTCCCGGTCCACCCGGCACAACGATGGTCAATTCACAAAACATTCCACTTGGACCACTCTACGGATCAGAACTTATTTGCATTCTGTTTGCTGTCGGACTTTGGGGGGTCACTTGTGTCCAGACGTGCGTTGATCCTTCCCTCGTGAGATCCTGTACAACTACCACATACTGATCGACCTCCCAGGCTCTTTTATTTTATTCAGTCAGTCTTTCTCGCATGCTTGTCACGCTGAGGATACGATGGCGAGCGTCTTGTCGAATTAGTTTCCCGCATGACGCGTTCATCTTGAGAGCCTTGGTAGGTGGATCTGACTCGTCGAGACAAGTGCATACTCATTCATATTCACCGTAGGTTATATGGCTGTGGTGGGATCCTCACTTACTCAAAAAAGTGGTGTTCTCACCAGTTGTGATGTAGGCTAGCTGACTGTGGTCATCAACTTCTCCTCATTAAGGGAGGTATGGCTACATATCCGTGAACTCGAGTCCTCAGATTACTGACATCGTATGGCGGTCCATATGTGCAGTTTATGGAACAATCATCACCAATTTTTGCAACTATGACGAGATCTCTCAGATAAATATGTACGTGGTCGCCAATCATCTCTTTGACCTGTGGGGGAGCTAAGTGTCTCGGTGTTTGTATGCAGGGAGTACTTGGTGAGTCGAGTATGATGTTGCCGAGCCTCCTCGAGCCTTATCCTCCCGTCGATAGTGGCAAGGCTTATTGACGGTGAGTGCGGTCGTTCTCTTGGCTCGGGCCAACTGGAACACTCTTCGAGACCTTCGTCGCACTCCCGTCTCAGCTGTTCTTTGTCCATCGTATCGCAAAGTGTAAGCCGTACCCCATGACATATCGCGAGTATCGTTCCAATCATTATCGTCGTCTCTAGTCAGCGGGAAGCGATGGCTGGTTTTTGCATTATGGGTGTGTGAGCTCAACTTTGGTATGTGTGATGTGCCGTATCGATGATGTTGGACAGGCACCGGCTGCCACGCTCCAATTGGGTATGCTTCTATTTTGTGGTGTGTCGTCTTCCTTCTGATCGTTTGGTTCAAAGTCGGTGCGATAGGTGTGTCTTGTTACTTCTCCTAGCTGTGCATGACTGCTGAAGATGAAACGAAAGCGTTCACTGCCTTTGTGTGATTTCTTTCTTCACTACCATAATGCCCTACTTTCATGCTAATCAAGAGCGTCAGGACGGCCACCCCCACTCCACAAGAAATCGCGTCCCCGACACCCAGAGTAATGAGTTTGTGACCTCACACTGTATTCCGGGTGCTAATGCTAGCGATATAGAACATACTCACCACTTTACAAGCAATTATAGCTGCAGTTGATATTTCCATCACGGTTGGAATGGTTTTTCTGCTTTGGAGAAGCAAGGAGGATGCACAGTACAGGCGAGGAAGACTATTGTTCACTTCGGAAGAACCGAACATTAACGTAATCGTTTTCTAGGATGCGTACTGTCATCCAGAAGCTTCTGATACTCTCCTTGAGCACAGGCGCGTGGACCGCATTGTTCGCGATCTTAATTGTAATCACCGTACGTAGCTCCGACTCTATCCATGATCGGGTATCGAGAAAAACGTGATATTCCACAGATGTTCGCCTTTCCAAATGCCTTCATCTATGTGGGGTTCTCTTTCCTCCAGTGCCCCCTTTATTGCAATACCGTCCTCGTAAACTTGAATGCGCGACAGGTGCTCGCAAAACTTGATCGTCATAGCCCGATTATGTTTTTGCGGACCAGGGAGCTTTGCGTTCCCACCGAGGTTTCAGGACAGTCGCACGGATCGGATTATGAACGACATCACCATTTGCTGGCACAGGTGAGTCATTGATTTCTGACCACACGACGCTGATTCTGACTCTTTTCCTGCACATGTTCAGACGCCACGCTGTCGATGTCTGTCGGAAAACAACAGGAGCGTTGTGCAGGCGGGCGTGCAAGCCTCGTTAAGCAGTATCGATGTTGAGCAGTCCGCGTAGCCGTGTGCCGTGTTGGTCATGGTCATGCTGAACCGGCCGGCGGCTGTCGCTGACCCCCCACACTCCCTAACCCAATAAGTGGGTCTGTTTTTCTTATTTTACCTTATGGTCGAAATTATTTAAGTAACGTTCTTTTTGAACCATTGATCGGTCTTTTCTCCGATCTCAAAACACTGCAATAGTGAAAACAATATTTACATTTCTTCTGCCTTATTAATCTGGAGGCAAAATGGCTTTGATACGGCAAGGGTGAGTGTAACAAGATAAAGTTATCCACGAGAAAGAGTGGGACTATATGATAAATCTAATCCTTCATACTGAACATTTCGCGGAAGGACTGACGGCTAAGGTTCGCAACGCTTAGCTTTGTCCTTGTCTGCTCAGCTCTTAGATTAGATTAGATAGATAGACGCGCGATCAGCGCTTGAGGCGCCGTTGCCCAAGTTCACACTGCACAGGGAACGCCCCCGTCTACAGAAACTGCACTGCTATTCTGATTCAGAGTTATTACTTCTATCCTTCATCCATTGATCAATCCATGTCACGATCCGCGCCACGTTCTCTTCCAAGTCTTCCATCGCGTTGCTTTCCAGCTCTACGACGATCCCAGGCTGATATGACTCCCTCGCTTCGTCGGACACGACGCCCATGATCTCTGCTTCGTTGTTTTCTTGGATTTTCTTGAGCGGGTAACCCCTGCAGAAAGGATGTGGGAAAAAAAAAGAGGAGGGGGGGGAGAAATCGACTTGTCAGTGATGACGGCACCAAAAAGATTCAGCTTAGCCCTAGCCCTCAAGGAATGGAAGGAGGGGGGAGAGCGAAAACGACGCTATGTGCAAACGAAGACGTACCGTTTCTCCAGTCTGTCCCAGAGTGTAGTGTGATGGCATCGGAGGACCACCACCAGATCGACCCAGCGCTCAGGGAAGACGTCGCACGTATGCCAATCGAGGACGAGCCCACCTGCAGATGCGAGTGGTTCAAGCTCGTCGAGGAGCTGTGATGGTCCACGAAATCAATCCATCAATATCTGACAAAACGAAAGAATGAAAGAAGAAGAAAAGAGTGCGAGAGCGAGAGCAGATACGAAACTCCGGGGACAAATCGTCTCCCCCCCCTGCACCGTCCAAAATTTGTCAGAAAATTTTTAAATTCACCTTGTCCTCGTCGACGGTGTACGATTTCCACTCTTCGTCGAAACCTTCGTGTAGCCCGTGCGTCTTGACCAACTCCCCGACATTGACGTGTTGCAACGGTATTGGGGACTCCTCGACGAGGAGTTGGGCGTGGGTCGATTTTCCAGTGCCTGGAGTACCGGTAATGACGATGACGGGGGAACGCCTGTCCATTGATCTCTCGGGGGTGGAAGGACGCGGAGGATGGAGGTTAATCGACACCCTGAATCTGATCGAGGACTCGAGGAGGCTTGGGAGATAAATGTGATGACGTAAGAACTTGACCTCAAGTCATTTCCTGCGTGTCGTTTTCTGCAACGGTCTGACAGCCAAACTGACACTTACACACGAAACAAGCGAGCTAGCTCAACTGTCTATGTCTTACAGGCACCTTAGTACTATTACGACCGAGTCCTTGTAGTATTTAAGACGTATCTGACAGACATCATGTCCTCTAAGTTCTCCGCAATAGTATTACCCAGGCTTTAAGCCAGCTTAATTGTACTTGCCCGAGACTCTTCCCGTGTAACTGTAACGCAGCATCTCTCTGGAGCGCTGCTTACATTTTCGTTTTTACATGGTGTCACCTCCGGGGCCTGGCCACAGTAATCCCATAAATACTGGTATAATACGACGAAACGATAAGGGTACGATCCATCCACTACCAGTGTCCTGACAAGCATTAACACGTGAAGCTGGCGTATTGACTATGTACACATCATCAAATGAATGTTTAGGCCTCAGGCCTGGGCACGAATATGGAGGCACCGATTAATAGGAAAATATCATAAGCCAGGGATTGAGCACAACCTGGCAGGGTTATGGTCAGGATGACGAGACAAAGGGACACGAGCGAGCGAAATGCCTCACAGGAAAGAGCATGTGACACCCTACGACGATCCTAGAAAGGGAAACGACAGTGTCAACATAGTCCGGTCAACAGGCTAATCACGTACGCAAGCGGAAGCGTTATTGCCCAGTCCCCCGCGTCAATCTGCCATCCAATAGGGACGACGTTCAGGCTTGTACTCAACACGATCATCACAGCGGCCACTACGAAGCACAACACGAGCGCCACTCGGAAACGTCGCCAAATCTTGGGCACTTCGAGGAAGAAATTGGATCGTTCGACTTCCTTCTTGGTGGCGCCCCATGTGATGTTGTATGAGAACAGGTGGGCGAGGAGCGCTTGAGACAGGTGAATGCTGAGACCCCCAAAGAAGAAAAAGCTGGAGCGGGGAAGAATAGTCGACTGGAATGAGAAAAGAGAAGCAATGCACGGAGGAGTCGATAGGACGTACAAGAATGGAACCCATTTCAGGTTCTCGGTCAAAGAGGATATCAAGTTGCGCTGTCCGAGGCGGTATTCAAGCAAGGTGAAGCCTAAATTACCGAGTCCAGGAAAGACCACCGTGCAAGCCAACCAGACTTCGAAACTGTGAAGGAAGAAACCATCGACTTGGAATTGGAATCCAAGGAGCAGATAGTTAACAAGTGACAAAATGGCAGCCGCGGCAATCCCATCTAATCGTTGCATGAAAGGTCGGAACGAGTGCAACAAGACTGTCGATAGCAAAACTTACAGTACGAGAACATGTCTAGGAGTCCGAGTCAGCCAGTAGAACGGAGGGAAATCGCTGACACCTTACAGGCCATCATGGTAAACTTGTAGTGGACTGGCGCGCCGGACCAGACGAAGATGCGAAGTTGTTTCGCAATCGGGCCTCTTCTCCACCACTCGATCAATGGGTTGAAGATGAGTTCGTTGCATCCTAACGCGGAGTTTAGTGCCATGAATGCCGTTTATATCCCAAAACAGTTACCATACGAGTACTTTTGCCAGCGATTGAGTTCATCGTCGGCAGTCAAGGATACACCTTCCTTGAAACCCCCTTTTGAGTACGTCGCCCAACGAATGATGTAACCCTTGAGCTGGTGAAACTGAATTCAGACACCCAGAAAGAGAGATCTTAGTGAAAATGATGACCTGAAGACGTAATGCCATGTCAAAATCTTCCGAGACGTTCGACTCCGACCAAATCTTCTGCTTTCCATCTGCAGGATCGATGAAAGCGGCGTCTTGAAGTGCGGACCAGCGTAAGAAGGCATTGTGTCCTACGAAAGGTGCAACCTCTCCATTCGCACAGCCAACGGAGATACACTTGTTGATCCTGCGCGTGAAGTGGGTGATCCCATTCTCGAAATAATGGAATGCGACCTGCATGACGTCTTTATGAAAAAAAAAAAAAAAGATATCAGTGTCTTGGTGCATCGGAAAAGTGAGAAAGAGGGAAAACCCACCTGATTCGTGTTGGATGATGGCAACATCTGGACACTCTGCGAATTCCCGAGCAGCGTCGCGCAAACAGTCCTACCTCCAATGTTAGAGAGGACAAGAGTACAATGCTGACAACGCTAACCTCTGGCACGACCGTATCCGCATCAACGATGAGGATCATTTCACCGATCCGCAACGATTTGCCGTTCGATGCCCACGGACGCCATTTCCGCTCACTTTCCTCGAACATCTCCTCGACGGCCATGGCTAGCGCCTTGTCTTCGAGGCACTCACGCTCGTCCTCGTCCATTTCGCCTCGTTCCACAGCTTCCACGAGAGTCTTCAAATGTTTCTCCAGTTTCATACTGAGCGCCAGACCATAGTTCATGTTGGAAGCTTTCTTGAAACGTCCAGCACGCTTGAAGCCTCCAGGAGAACCATCGTGCTTTGGACGAGCGACCCAACCAATGTTATGGTTGGCATAGAAAGCGATGCGTTCCTGACGTTGTTCCTCGCTGATAATCTGCAGGCCGTCATCGTGAATGAAAATGGTTGATGTACCTCCTTGTCGAGCATAAGTTTGCATAGCTTTCTTGATAGAGGTCACAGACGGCCCGCTATAATGAAGCATAGTAAATCAGATCTGGAGTATGTGGCATACATTGTACTTCCGAGACGTACATGGTCGCCGTCAAGCTCTCCTTGAACACCGGGAGCTCAATGGTGATGTGAGGTAAGGCGGCATCTACCTCCCTGTCTGGGTTGGGACGAATGGCAGAATAGTATCTGGAATTTTCATGATACTGGGCTACCGGTCCGAGCCTAAGGATGATCTTAGCAGAAAATGGAAGCGAATACCAAGGGCGACATACACCAAGGCAAGATTTCCAACTAGCTGAAGGCAGAAGAACTATTCTCGGCTCAACACAACGTTTTCCATAGCAGCCGAATGACCTACCAATGCGACGGAGAATAGAAATGGAGCCGTGACAAGCAGGGAGAATCGAACGTAGTCATTATCTAGAACCCACTCCGCAAGCAAGACGGCAGCTCCACTCCCAATGAAGACTGAAAAGACGGGAAAAATGAGCTGAGAAGATGAACCAGAGCGCAAAGTCCTACAAATCGACAGAGCGACCGAAAGCCCACAGTAAAAGGGGGCATAGAGACGAATTGGGCGTGGTTCCCTCTTCGCAGAACCGTCTTTCTCGGGATCCGATGGTTGAGGTTCATCCGCTTTCGGAGTCAACCTCCAGTTCCAGCGCCATGAAGATTTTGGATTGGACTTGGGTGTTATGTCCACTCGTTCCTTATCGGTGGCGCCAACTTTCTCGATGGCGATACTATCGGTCAGGTTAACATTTGAAGTAATGGTTGAGGGTACCGCCGAAACGTCCACAGAACCACCGGGCGTAATCGACCTCGTCGTAATGTGGCGATGTCTCCACACGAGCTTGATCATCTTTTCTTCCAGATCCTGGCAAAGCGGCATTATATTTTCAAAACTGTCCGCCCAAACGACAATGGCATGCTCATCTCGCTGTCGTTATTCAAAAAGTTCAAACGATGTGAGTTGGCGGCGTCAGGAAGGGAAAGTGGGGCAAAATATTCTTACGATGAAAGCCCCGCATTGCTCTTTCTCAGCACGGGGCAATTCACTCATGGTGTTGAGTACTTGTATCTTAGTATCCGAGTCGATATACATGGACCTCTCATTGGGTGCTCTGTGTCCAAAAAGTCATATCCTTTTGTTAAGCAAGAGAAAAACGCGTGGCGACGAAAAAAGCAGTCTTACATCGTCGCAAAGGCTGCATGGACGGCGGCGCTACGGATTTTGACGGCGACGACGGGATTTAGCAGTCTGACTGCCGCCTCAAACGGGACCAACAATGCATTGTCATAAGGGAAGACTCTGAATTGGCCCGTTTCTGTGCGAATACAAACACCTGTCGCGATGTGTTCCTCCGCGGGCCTAAACCATGCTTCTCCCTGCGTCTGATCTCGAGAATGTGAGCAAGGCAAAAGAGTCCGCAGCCAGGGATAGCGCACCTGCTGATATACATGGTGAAGGAGAGCATCGTAGGGATCGTAGTCTATAGTGGCCATCGCGAGAGTGCTGGAAGACGAATAATCGAAGGCAAGATATAAGAGTGCGGTGATGGTGGGGAGATTGAGGGACCGAAGTATTCTCGTCTTGAGCTACCAAGAATTCGGAAGGATGTATGGCCTTTTGATAATTCATCGCCATGCACCGGAAATTGGACTTCCTTGGCTTCACGGCTAGGCACCATTCAACCCGGAACCCCCTCAAAAATGGTTATGCAATAGAGCTCATTGGTACGGCTTCCTCGTGTTTCCTTTCGGAGTCAGGAATGCAAAATCATATCTGGGAGATGTTTGCATGACGAACTCACGAAAAAGGTACAAGGGGAGAAAGACAAGCCTACTTGACATCCAAGTTAACGATATGAAGGTACCAGGCTGCTTATCGCTGGTCTGGCATTGGTCGCGCGCAAAACCTCGCCGAGATCGGGATGCATGGGCCCTTCATGCAAGAATCTTGCTTTTCTACGTCCGTCTTGATCGCAACTTGGCGGCACACATATTACTTTCACAGCCCAAGCGAGCAGGGGAGTGCCACGAGGTGACAATGCATGCATGAGGAAAGGCGACATTGCGTGCAAACCTTGTGCTTCTAGGTGGTTCCGCCGGCGTGCGGATCAGCGCCAAGGGGCTGACTTGAGCCATGGACGGGTCTAGACCACGGAAATAACGCAAAAACGGACCTACAGTGGGAAGAAGTTGGAAGCACGTGTATCGAAGAAGTCTACATCCAACCCGACTCTCGAACACGAGCACAGGTGGGAGTCCGTGGGACAATGATCATCCAGCTCGATATAGCGTTTGTGGATTGTTCCTGAGGGTCAAGACTTTTGAGCCAACGGCATGAGCGTTTTGGTTTTAACCTCATTCAACCAACTTGAAGCGCTGACTTGCCACACGCCAAGTTCTTGGGCTATGTATGAATGTGTATGTTGTTTACCATCGCCTTGCATTTGAAATTCATGGGACCAAGTTATGCCGGGTCTATGAGGCCGATCGATTGCGAGTGTCGGACGATGGGCGAGAACGAAAAATTGAATGAAAGAAGCAATAAATCATTATCACTTGCCACTTCGTGAGAACGAGGAGAACATACCTAATACTTAGCCGAACTAACCCCCCTCACCTCCTACCGGGTGTGCCCTTCCCCGGTTCCCTATTCCTTGCTCCCCTTTCCCCTTCCCCTTGACAGTCGTGGTCAAAAAAATTCCTGTGAATCAAACATACACCCATGCCATCAGGGCTGGGCAGCAGGGTATGCCATCATGGACCCTGTCTTTCGCGCCATATGATCCCACGGAACAATGCGGGCTCCGAGTTGTCACGACAGGACAGTACGGAAATACTGATCCAAGTCGTAACATCTTCCAAGGGTCTTCCGGCCCTTGCCTCAAGCTGTCATAGGTCATTCTCCCCTGTCCAAAGAAGTTACGGTAACACATCATGATCGTCACGGTCGCGTCACCCTCTCGAATAGCGGACCCGAGTCCGACCCTTGCGTGATCCCCACTGCAGCACGCAGAAGGAATAGGCAGTGAGGCGCCACTATCGCATGCCATCATGTTCATTGATCATCTTTGTGTGTTAGCGTCATTGCCGGCAGAGATGGTGGTCGACTTCAAGCGCAGCTGGTCGGTGGCGTCGATCGTCCAATCATATTCCCAGCAAGCTACTAGTATCGTCCTTATTAAAATAGGGATATTCCAAGGCGCATCTAGTGTCCATGATTGCAGCTCCTGCCAATATGTACCCCTGTCCTCCTCTGCATTATATATACTACCTTTCCCAGTGATAACATATGATCTATAGACATTCAAGAAAAAGACGCTCAAAGCACTGCGGACGTCTCCGGGACGGCAGCCGGCTGTAGCCGGGTCTCCCGCATCAGTACGAAAATATCATCAACCAGGGGTTGAGAATGATCTATCAACAACACCGTAAGGTGGCGTCAGTTATCAGAAACCTAGCGTACACAATGGTGCCCGTCAAGAGAGATCAGGAAATAGTCACTCACAGGGAAGAGCACGTGACAGCCCCCAACGAGCGCCAGCGGAAAGATGACCGCCCAATACGTACCCGGGATCTGCCAATCCAATGTGACGATGTCCGAAAGACTGAAAATGACCATCGCCGCAAAGCACGCAAACGATATGGCGAACGCAAACCAGAACCGTTTGAGGATCTTGGGCACCTCGATGAAAAAGTTGGATCGTTCCACTTCTTTCTTCGTTGCGCCCCACGTGATGTTGTAGGAGAACATGTGTGCGAGAAGAGCTACGGACAGGTGGATGCTCAGACCCCCAAAGAAGAACAAGCTACATCGTCAAAACGTGTCAGCCAAAACACACGGCGGAAAACGGAGGAAATGACAGACAAGAAGAGTATCCATGTGCACGTCTCGATGGCTGAATCGATGATACTGCGATGTCCTAGCCGGTACTCGAGCATGATGTAACCCACGTTTCCAGATCCAGGGAATACGGCGAGGATAGCCAAAAATATCTCGAAGCTGTGGAGGTAGTAACCATCCGTCTGAATGCCCAACCCGAGAAGGAAATAGTTCAGTATAGACAATGCTGTTGATGCGGCAATGCCATCTACAAGGAATGAAAATTAAGTCCCTAACGTTAGACGCGGCCAGTCTATGCCGCTTACAGTAAGAGAACATATCTGCACGGGCGCCATGAGTCCAGGTGCTCGACAAGTTACCAAGGACACGTACATGCCATCATGCTTAATTTGTAGTGGACCGGAGCGTCAGACCACATGAAGATGCGCAACTGCTTGTTGATAGGACCCAAACGCCACCATTTGATCAACGGGTTGAATATCAGCTCGCTGCAGCCTGTCAGTCAACATGTCAACGTGTGAGAGTGGTGGAAGCAAGATTGATTCATGCCGTAAGAGTACTTCTGCCATCTGTTCAGTTCATCATCCACTGTAAGGGACACACCCTCCTTGAAACCCCCCTGGGAGTATGTCGCCCACCGAATAATGTAGCGCTTCAACTGGATATTCCCAAATTAATCCCGCACTATTACCTAGGTCGTGTTTAGACGTACCTGGAGACGCAGGGCCATATCAAAGTCCTCGGACACATTTGACTCTGACCAGATCTTCTTCTTCCCATCCGCAGGGTCAATGAACGCGGCATCTTGAAGTGCCGACCACCGAAGGAACGCATTGTGACCTACGAAAGGTGCTACCTCACCGTTCGCACAGCCCAACGAGATACACTTGTTGATTCGGCGCGTAAAATGTGTAATGCCATTCTCAAAGTAATGATGAGCGACCTGCATGACATCTGTGGGTTGAGTTGTGCTGAGCACGTTCCATTGACCAGGAATGATCACAAATTACATACCTGACTCGTGCTGGATGATCGCGACCTCGGGACTTTCGGCGAGCTCCCGAGCAGCATCACGCAGGCAATCTTCGGGAACGACAGTATCTGCGTCCACCAAGAGGATGATCTCCCCAATTCGAATCGACCTGCCGTTGGATGCCCAAGGTTTCCATTTCCCGCCACTGTCCGCGAGCGCTTCGTCACACGCCATGTGCAACGCGCGGTCCTCGAGAGATGCGTCGTTCGTGTCCTCCAATTCTTCTCGCTCCTCCGCCTCCTGGAGCGCCCTGAGATGCTTCTCCAATTTCAAGCTGAGGTCAAGACCATAGTTCATGTTGGACGCTTTCTTGAATCGCCCAGCACGTTTGAAACCATCAGGTGATGAGTCATGAGCAGGACGAGCGACCCAACCGATGTTATGATCTGCGTAGAATGCGATACGTGCTTCGCGATCCTTCTCGGGTAGCAACTGAAGACCGTCGTCGTGAATGAAGATGGCCGACGATCCACCTTGGCGAGCGTAAGTTTGCATAGCCTTTTTGAGATGAAAGACAGAGGGTGAGCTGCAAAGGCGTCAGTGGGGATGAATTGACATTATCATGAATGGAAGACTGACATCGTTTGCTCCAAGCTCTCTTTGTAAACGGGCATCTCGATAGTAATGTGTGGGAGATTGGAGTCTACCTCCTTGTTGGGTTCAGGTCTCATCGCAGAATAGTACCGAGAGTTGTCATAGTATTGCGAGACAGGACCCATACTGCGAAAGAATGAGATCAAAGAGTTTCAGCGTGCAGATATTGTTGACCCACATCATGCCAATATTGCTGACAATTTGATTGCAGAAGAACTGCAAGGTCCGATAAGCGTGAGTCAAGTTGGGTGACTGGATTTACTTACGATGGAGACACAGAACGTGAAAGGCGCAGTGACAAGGAGTGCGAATCTCATCCAATTTCCGTCCAACATCGACTCTTCTAAGAGCATGGTAACCCCACTACCGATGAAGACTGAAGAAGGTCGCGTCAGTCGAGTACCCAGGCAGGCTAAGTATATGCTTACAAAGAGCTAAGGCGCAGCCTAGACCATTGTACAATGGGGCGATGAGCCTCGTTTGACGTTTCTTTGGTGCTGCCAGTTCCATATCCTTCTCACGTTCAGCACGAGTTGAGCGCCAGCTGAATAGCTTCCAGAGCGACAGCGTCTTTGCATTGACGCCTCGTTCATCATGTTCTTTGTCGACGACAGCGATAGGTTCTTGTGAGGACCCCTCCTTTGACTTCTCGGCAAGGTTGTCAACGGAGGGGGTGCTAGAAGAGGATAGCTCCGAGGGAGGAACTGAGATGGTGCCTCGGGCCCGCCATACAAGTTTGATCAACCTTGCTTCAAAGTCCCTGCATAACGGAATGATGCCGTCCAGGTCGTCAGACCAAAGGACAAGGACACGCTCGTCACGCTAATTGAAACGAGATTATGTCAGAAAGTTCCCATGCGATGTCGGGAGAACCTTACAACGAACGCTCCGCATTGTTCCTTCTCTGCGGTTGGCAACGCAGCGATCGAATCGAGGATTTGAATGCGAGTGTTGTGATCAACATAGATCGCAGTCGCATCGTCGGATCTACAGGAGGATTGCGAACGCGATAGATGTGAGTCCTGAAGCTCAACGGCGACAATGGTAAACGTACACAGTTGCCAAAGCTGCATGAACTGCAGCGCTGCGCACTTTGACTGCGACTACAGGATTCAGCGTGCGAATCGCTGCCTCAAACGGTGCAAGGAAAGGATTCTCGTATGGAAAGACCCGGAAGTGGCCCGGTTCGACTCGTATGCAGACCCCAGCAGAGATGTTCTCTTCTGAAGGTTTGAACCAAGCGTCTCCCTGGGTCTGCTGGCGTTGAGCACCTGAACGATTACGATGGAGGAGAATGTGGGCACTTACTCTCTTGAAGATGTGATGGAGCAGGGCATCGTAAGCATCATAGTCCATAGCCATATCGGAACCCGAGAGGTTTATTGGGGGACGACAAGTATGGTCGGGACCTGTGGGCACCCTCCGGAGAGATGGGCAAAGGGGGATGTAACTCGTGACATGTTTGGCTGAACCATGGAGGGTATAAGTAAGCGCACACTGAATGCAGAACACGAATACATAATCCGACAAGAATGGACGCAAAACCACGAGTCGAGTAAGAGGATGGTGCTAGTCCAAATCCGGGAGCTGACAAGCAGGTGGAATTATTGTGGCATCCAGGTCGACCCGAATGCGATGTTGCCTTCTAACGTTAATTGCGATAGGTCGGTGTGATTGTAGAGATGGCGAAACAGGAACCTCTGGAGGCGGGAGAAGATATGAAAAAAGGTCAAATTCTGATATCGATGGCCAGCATGCGCACAGTGACATACGCGATCAGATCCACATTCGAGGGGGTAATAACACTGCCCTGGTAGGCCGCGCCCGTGAGAGGATCCGTGAATCAATATCGGGAACGGTGGGAGTCCCGAAGGAGCGTCGCCCAAACCAAGTCGGAATGCGCGGATCGAGAGTGCCTGACCAACGATATTTTAGGACACCTTACTTGTCGGATGTCTACGTGCATGGCCAGGCTCAAGACAGACCTGTGCGGCCAACCAGACGCTCCGAGAAAGATGAAAAGACGATAAATGGAGCTCACCGAAGCTCCGCACTGCAATGTGAGGTTGGCGCAGCCACCTCTGGACGGACATGTCACTGGCACTTCCTGAACGAGTGGACGACGATACGCTCATGTACCACTCTCGAGGTCCTCCGAGGCATCATCACCGCGTCGCACGACTCCGAGGAGTTTCAAAGGTCGTCGAGTGCTCATCTTTGGCTAGAATCTACGAAGTTATCAGATTGCGCCCGAAAAGCATCGATGCTGATAGTCAGTCGTAAAAGTGGAGACTAAAAGGAAAGAAAAAGGAAAATAAAATAAAGGAAGGCAGGGTAGTCGCCTGTGTTAGCATCATGGCAGAATCAACAACAGTGGTGTGGCATTGCAGTTGGAGCTGAACAAAATAAAAAACACCTTAACATAGAATGAAAGGCCATCATGGTGCCGTCCACGCGATCGATCACATCAATGCAAACCTTCGAGCAACACATATAGACCCCGTTTGTCACGTCCGTCGGAGGTTCACCTTGAGTTCGGGGGTGTTTTCGAGTTTGGACTAAGTGTAAACTCATTCGAGAAGCGCCACCAACGGAATAGTACAACTTCTTGCTTCACATAATTATGCGCCACTCAACGCACAACGCTCAGTGCAACTCTGGGTCTAATCGATGCACGCCGCAGCGCTACCCCTTCTTGAATTGCTCGGAAGGTTGCTCCAGAGCGAATAGAACAGACGCCTGGAACCTGTTCGATGATCACCGCGACGCCATTAGGATTTTCGAGCTTTATCCTGCCAATCAATGAGGTCGGGGCAACGAATTTGAATTCTACTCGATGAAATTGTGTCTTTCCAGGTAATCGTGACCGAACTTGGCCAGTACTCCATCCAAAACAGCGTAGCCCTGGTGGCGTTACCGTTGCCCGTCTTACACCGCCGGGTGGCCAAAACCGTGTAGTATGGATCGCGAAACGACGAAAAATTCGCCATTTCGAAGCACGGTCTTGGGAGCCGAAATTTATGCACAAAAAAGGGGGGGATGAGCGTAATGTGGTTCCTTGCCCCAGAACTATCTATCAACAAACACGTCACTGTTGCTAGCGGAAGATAACTCTATTGCGATTTTCGCTACGTGGGACAGGATGCCAAATACAACACCCCTACTTCCCCTCACCCCACCCAGAGAAGCACGTGCTAATGACGACTTCAGAGTAGTATCAAATTCGGCGAGACTCAGTCTGACTGATCCTGTGGAACAACATGAAAAGGGCATGCCTTCATCGAGGTCACATCTCGGAGAAAGATGCGCCATGTGTCGCTGATTCAAGTAGTCTCCAATCCCGCCTCAAGGAAGTTACCATAAATCGGACCTCTTCGCCTGGACTCGAAGATGACACTGTTATCTTAGATATCAGGGTGTTGATTCTCGGCAGGAAACCGTCCACATCCGAGCGTCGATAAGATTGATTATATTTTAATCTCGGGCACGTCCATTCTATTCCTCCCCTATCCTACAATGAGGCTGGACAACTTGGGATGCCTGTTATCAGAAGAACCTTTCATTCGCGAATAAGATATCACGACTGTTTTCTACACCCTCCGTCTTGGAGCAAACTGCGCACAGTCTTCACCCCTACATCGGGAATTTTACTTCGTGTAAGGAAATACCAGAATGGCTCGAAAATGCTTGTTCTTTTACAGAATTGCGCCGCAAATGATGCTTCACTCCAAGGCTATGCGCCAAGATGACGACGCTATGACAGAAAATCCTATTGGGATGCTCAAATTTTCCCTCTTTTGCCCCTGTGCTCCTTTCCTGATTCTCCATCCAATAAGCATGACGTTTATAGCCGACTCAACAATTACCTGGAGCGTTGGCCTCTCTACCGTGGTTCGCTCGCGATGGATATATGTGTAATCTTCTCTGCTTTTGTGCCGTTCGGTTTGTTACATACGGTGGCTTGATCTCGGGGTCACGGACTCATCACGCCGCTGATCAGGTTAACGTATTGCCGGAATCCGGTTGTGAAATATATGCCATTTCTTCCATTTCAGCGTGCATCCTTAAGTAATCAAGACGTACGTTCCTTGATATTGCACTTGTGGAGTAAGTACGTTCGCATCGGCTGCCGACCGGTCTCGAGAGTTCGAGTCATGGTCATGGACTCCACCGTAAAGACAATAGCGCTGATACAAAAGTGAGGCGCAGAAGAAGTCGCCTCGAAGGCAAATACATATCATGAGGGCATTGCATCCTCGAAATGGCTCGACGGTGATCCATTCAGACGGAGATATGGCTGGGAATATTGTTCGTCATATCGCACCATCAGTGGAAGGGAATTGGAAATGAGGCGTCCAGATATTCGATGAAGTTCGCATCTTTACATCATTTAGTGAAGGGTGCCAAGGACTAACAAGGTCACTCGCCATGAATGGATTAGCGTATTGATATGCCAAACGCGTCGAGCGGTGAAGATACCACGATGAACCTGAGTGCGCATCATGGCTGTGCGCAATATATACGTCATGCATTGTCGCCCTAGCTATGGGCGCTACCCACACAACGCCCAAAATACTTGTTTCTTATCGCAGGAATGGTGGTATGTGTGGATAGTGAAATGGAAAGGCGTGTAATGCATAAGATGCGCAGCCGGCGGATAGTCTCTAGCGGCCCGAGGGGTGTGCGTTGAGTGGCAAATCACTCGAGATACGAGACCAGCGACTCAGTGACTCCACCGTTATCTTGGACGATAAGTACGCATGTTGCGCCAAATGTTGATCGGCAACGAAGCGCTCATGTGCGCGCTGTCTAGGTGATCCTCGCGAGACGGGAGGATTCGTGTTGTTCATTTAACCTGTAGGGAGTGATATTGGAGATGCGGCTTGGCGACTAGCCTGGATGCCAGACTACTTGGCGACGGATTGACTTCTGAGAAGGCGTTTGTAAGAAGGAGACATCCCCCCAACGAAAGTAAGCCCCCGACGGCGCGCGCACGGCGAATGCCCTCGTTTTCATTATCCTGCCACATTTTTTCTGTCAGCCCTCTCATCAGATGTTGATTCTGTACTCGGCAATGAGAATGGAAAGGGGGACAATGAAATTAAAATACAGAGCCACTAGCCCTGGCTCAGGCTGGTTGTAAGGAGAAGTCTTCGTGAATGTGCCTCTTAAAGACTAGCTGCTATCAAAAGAGTGAGGTACCCGACGTTCGTGGCCGGCGCTCCACGAAAAAAAGTCTGAGTCCTTGGGTCTCCGTGCCTATGTCGAGCAGGAACTTAGCATCATGCCCAGTGGCCCACATCTTGTTACGGGACGTCACATGCCCTGGACTTCGCCTCCAGCCTCCCTGGGAGCGATACACCGCGGGGCGGCCGTACCGCGATTACTGTAAGTAGTAAGCTAGGACACGGGGGAAAAGACGCTCCTAAGACGACGGTGATATGGTTATCCTATTCGTGGCTAGTCCCGGGCTACAAGGAGGTTGCATGATATTGATGAGCCCGATCAATCTCCGTGGATCTCAGATTCACGATCTGGAATCGAAAATGCAAATCGGTCTTTTGCTTCCGTGACTTTCAGATAAGGAAATGCAGACCCCCCCCATACACGATGCGATATTGGTATATGATATGATCAAGGGGAGACGCTTTGCAAAGTCCTATAACACGGCTGTTGTCGTTCGGATAATCCCATCTACTCATCCGTAGCACTTCTCGTGTGCCATGACCAGCTCTTCCAGTCGTCCAGAGGGTGTCAAGTCCCCCGCCCAGTCGCCGTTCTTCATCGGTGAAGAACGTCGGGCGGACCGTCCCGGATATCAGCGTCGGCAGTCCCTTTCGACTCCCAGCGGATCCCGTCCCTCGACCGCTGGGACGAACCCATTCTCATCCCCTGCCAGCAGAAACATTGACCTCTCGAGCCTTGGGCCCATGCCTCCCGGGCCTACGCAAGGCGATGTCGAACCAGAGATACCCCCTCGCCAATGCGTGTCAATCGCCGCTCGCGCAGACATTCCCCGCATGCCGTCCTACTACGGTAACCGCTCCACCAACCTGCCAAGCCGTAATTCGTCTGGAATCCGGGTCCGCGAGAGCCTTGCAGCACCTCCTTCGCGTCCACTGACAGCACACTCTACATTGCCCTCGGTGACCCAGAAGAAGGCAACGCGCATGCGCTCCACTCTCCTCGATGACCCTAGTACCATTGAGAAGCCGTGGGCCTCAAAGAAAGACCCATACGCGCGGATTGCGTACTTCTTGACCTACAGCGTCGCATTCCTCGGTATCGCCGCATCCGCTATCCGATGCTATTTTGGGTACAAGAGCGTGCCCATGCTCACCGGAAACTTGTGTATGGTGTTGGACGAAGAGTTCGATACGGACACGAATACTGTCTTCGGCTCTGGCGGAAATTGGTTCCACGAAATCGAACTCGGAGGCTTTGGGTAAGTAGTCGTTCGGCTCCGGAGTTTAACATCCACACTCACCTCTCATCTACGCTAGTAACGGGGAGTTTGAGATGACCACTGCGTCAACAAACAATTCCTATGTCCAGAATGGGTACCTCTATATAACACCAACCTTGACGTCGGACATCATCGGCATGGACAACGTGTTAAATGGCTACACGTATAACCTCACTGACTGCACTTACAATGTCACGAACCCGGAATCTTTGCCTGGTGGGACCAACAGCTCAACGTTTGATCCTACTGCATACTATCAAGCATGCGGTGCCGTAAGCAACAGTACAACCGGCACTGTCATCAATCCCGTCCAGAGTGCGCGCATCAGCACCAGAAACAGCGCTAGTATCCGATACGGTCGAGTTGAAGTCAGGGCCAAGCTTCCAAGAGGGTAAGCATCCTCTAACTTCACTGACTGCGGGGTACTAACCAAAGTCAACTTCCATAGCGACTGGGTAGGCATTAAATGACATCCAGCGACCGCGTTCTCACCATTTTGTAGCTTTGGCCTGCCATCTGGATGCTTCCCGTGAACAACACGTATGGGCCCTGGCCGCTCAGCGGTGAAATCGACATTATGGAATCTCGCGGCAATGGCCGTTCATATACCGACCAGTAAGATTAACCGACTTCCCTTTTCAGCTGCACAGTCCAAACGCTAATGAAAATTGTAGAGGAATTGACTACGTCCGCGGTACACTCAATTGGGGACCGTTGTCGTTCCTGAATGCCTTTTACAAAACCTTCGGCTGGTGGACACAGCGCCGGACCGATTACGGGGAAGCGTTCCACACTTATGCGCTCGAATGGGACTCGAGTTTCTTGTGAGCGTCTTCCTCTACGGGCCATGTAAAGATCGATACTGAAATAATGTCGTGCTGAAGGCGCATCTACGTCGACTCGAGGCTTAACCACATGCTCGAACTGAGCTTCAACGAACCCTTCTTCACCCGCGGAGATTTCCCCCCCGTCGTTGAAAACGGGTCGACCCCGATCGTTCTTACGAATCCTTGGGTAAATGGAACCAACGCCACACCATTCGACCAACGTGGGTGTCTCTCTCTCATTTGAACCGGCTAGGCATTTGAACCGGACCGGTATTGACAATGGGTTTTCTTCCTTGGCTAGCCTTCTATTTGATTTTGGACCTCGCCGTCGGTGGCACGAACGGGTGGTTCCCTGATAACGTAGGCAGCAAGCCATGGTTGGACGGTTCCAACACCGCGATGCTTTCGTTTGCCCAAGCCCAAGATCAATGGTATCCAACTTGGGGTTCCGACGGGGAAAGCCAGTCATTCATCATGTACGCCTCTCTTTATGTTTATTCCTCCTGTACAGACCGGGCGTTGATGTCCGCTGCGTGATCTAGCGACTACGTCAAGATGTGGCAGCTCTGCTGAGCGTGGAGCACCCGGCGAGAGGGGATTTTCATTTTCAAAGGACTTTTTTGAGGTACGATTAGACATCCATTAAGTAATATTGATCTTGGGCGTCCCTTTGCCACGTATTGTACAGCTTGGTCTACTCGGTCCACATTTGGTCCACATATTTATCACGAGGGCGGTGCCCCTTCTTTGAATCACACACCCATACTTAACGGGGGATTGGGCTGAACCACGACAAAATGAGGGCCGAGCGCACAAGTTGAAGAATTGATTCTGAAGACTCCGAGGGGTGAATTCGCCCCCACCGCCAGCTGAGAAAAAAAGAGATGTACTTTGGACTTAGGCGAGACCCCGCTAATGACCAATCAGAACACCTGGGACCACCGTGACTGTAACAGCTTCAGATTTGAAACTTCCGGGGGTATTGTACCCGAGGATCCAACAGGGCGGGAGCGGCGGCTGTTCGCCGTGTACATTGCTGTTCTATGTAAGACCGAGGGCCGAGTCCCGACACCCGGTATCGTGGTCTCAGGAGTCAGGATATCGCAATTCCGTTGGCGTCTCCAGTGCTTGTGTGCCCCAGCAGTGATAGAAAGGCGGCTTTATTTTCAACAAAGTGTTTCACTGACAAAACATCTGATCCGGTACCGGGGAAGCACTCTGTTGTCTTGCCCACGGGGTCATGGTATACGATGAATCCACCAGGTGCATGCAGCATAGTACGTACGTACTTCGGACTTTGGGATCATCGCTTCCAGTGCGCATGTCCCTGTCCACGGGCATCAGCTTGCAACGCCATCAATTCCGTTATCAACAGCAGACATATTACAGAGTATAGAAGCAGAAATGATATCTCCTCTCCATAACTAACAATACGGAATCGATGACGGCGGGGGTAACGTGAACAAACACGAGATGAAAAAAATACGGACTTGAATAAAGAACAGGAACGGGGTAAAGGAATGTCAGTCTGCTTCTCGTCGGAATGCTACCATGCATAGTTACAATTAATATGAACTTCTGAAAGAAAATACGAGCCTTGACAGGGGATGGAGTGTTCAACACCATGCCAGTACTAATCATCACAATCGACTTCCAACCAAAATACTCAACAAACCACGGTAGGTGTTGTCATCGGTGCTTGAATCTGAGAGGTCAGTGCGACTTCGTTCTCGACACTCTCCTCGGACGCTTGGCTGTACATGCGTCAGTTACACGCATTGAATTTATCATCGTAGTCACCTTGATTCGGGTATACGGAGACCGAGAAGCGAGCTCACAGCTCTGCATGAGGCAATTGTGCTATGACATATCGGAGTTAGCCTGTCTTTATCGCCCGACGCTGATTCAAGCAGATGGGATACCTTGCAGTCGTTGCTAGCGCGAACTCGTCAACCAAGTCACGGGCATGCCACCATGGGTAACTAACTTACCAGAAAGGCCAGTTATAGCCACCATAGCTGGTAGGTATTTGAATCATGGGCAATTCCAAGAGAGAGTTAGTCTTACGGTTTGAACCGAGGATGGCAAAGACCTAGAGCTATAGGTGAGAGCATAGCAGGAAGCGGAATGCGAGGGGCCCACCGTTGGGGGGATATAGGTTATGACTGTCACAACAAAATACAGAAGGCCTTGCGCACGCAACCGCTTCATCAAAGGCGACTTAGATGGTCGTCTCGAGAGCCCCACAATAGACAATACGAGGACAAGGAAATCGTAGCACAGGGCTTGCGTACCATGAGATGAACACACCTCTTTGAGCGCAATGAGGTGACTCACAGTATACGAAGACGGCCGCGTTCATTTCCGGATGCGAGACATGAACACCACATCTTCCGTGTAACGTGGTAGCATGAAGATTCGCAACATCTAAGCAAAGAATACGGTAGGTCGAGACGGAGATTCCAAAAGATAGATTCACACCTAATGCTAGTACGATCCAGTGTCCGAGCGCCAAAATCAGCAGCAGTACATGCACCGAACGGGAGTCCTTCCAGATCACCCATCTATGTTCCTTGTGAGATGCAAACAAGCAACATACAATGGTCCCGGACTCACGTGCGAATCATGAGATTTGTTGAGGAAGCTCCCAGAGCGATGTCACCTGATATCTAAGGCGCGACAACTTTTCAATAAAATAGATCACTATGCATGGCTCTATTGCTCACCGCTATAGATATAACGCCAGCTGACACAGAGAGATAAGCTGCCTGCAAAGATGGCGATAATAAGGGGAACTGACGCAAACAAATGAAAGTATTTGAAGGTGGATTTGTCCTAATTGCACTTGGGTTGAAATGAATGAGTTATCCCGTTGAACATTGCTCCTGAACGCCCACAGTAGAAGAAGGAAAACAAACATGAAAAACCGCCCAACAATGTAGGGAATCTCCATCAGGTGTTATCTTCTTGAAACCACACCGAGAAACACATGGCTACTCACCAGAGCCCATCGGAAGGATAGACGCCCACGAATGACTGCGTATTCCACACCAAGTGATTGGAAATATTCCCACCTAGGCAACGATTCAAGAATGCGTCTCTGTTGGGTACGGTGAACATACCCATAAAGACCCAGCAAGAGAAATGTGATATTCATATCAATAACGGCAAGGTGAGCTTGCAAGGCTGGTGCTCGCCAGTTAACCATCGTTCCGGCCCTAGAATGGTGCTAGTCAACGAGCGTGAGGGGAAATGCAAAAGCTCAATGGTCGAGATGAAATACTCCCCTCTGAAAGTACACTATATCCAACTGCAGACATGTTTGTAACGTCATCGCTTGGTGACTTTCCACAAGCTTGAGAATTCTGATTGGAAGACGATTGACGAGAAAGTAAATTCGACAATCGTTCCTGTGCTATTCCTAATGTGAATGAACAGTTGCGCGTTTTTCGCAGTCCCAACGCCTGCAACGACAGTACGTGTGTAACGTTATCGCTTGACGGACCGTTGAGAACTACGATGGGAGGACGGTCAGCTACAATAAAGGAAATTAAGGGTTGATGACACTCGAGAGCTGCTCAATACCTGGGCTAAGTAAGCTTGCTGATAAGTAGGCTGACTTGGCGGACTAGATTTGCAATGACGGAATTGGAATCGAAAACTCTCAGTCATTCAGGAATCAGGACGGCTCATTGTCCAGCCGATATGCGTTAGCGTACCTGGATCCCATCCGGAGTAAGCATTGACGGGATCAAATCAAAATACATTCGGCCATGATTCGGAATCCTTCTGCGTTTGTTTCTTCGAGGTCCTTTTATTATTGACCACTAACTTGCCACGTTATCCGGAAAACTCCTGAAAAGAAATTCAGGGGGTGCTACTAGTGGCGCAATCGCCTGGATACAACACCAACCCTTTCCGCTTGGCATTAATATTGGTGCAATTAGTATGAATATCCCACTGCTCGAAATATAACCATTTTTACATGTGCCCTCTTTGACCTACTAATCAGTAAAGACGGCATGTGACGTTGTCGGTTGGCGGCTATCACAGATCAAACTTGAGAGCTGCAATTGGAGGATGCGGCTAGCACAAATGGAAATCGAGGGTCGCTCCTGCGCTGAAACCAAGCTGCAGATGGCCCCCACAACACTTTTCTGCTGATTAGCAGAATTCCGCCGAGGGTCCTTCATGCCGTTCGAGAGACTGTAAACTCAACTTAATAATCTATGGATCCTTACCAAGCAACAACCAGGGACATCACTGGCCCTAGCATAAAATCACCCTCCATATCCTGACCGGTAATCGGCTTGAGCTCCGCCGCGTGATCCCTTTAGTGTATGAGGGTTGGGGATCAACTGGTGAAAGAAAGACCAAGGACAGACTAATGTCATAGCATGGTGGGCAACGAGGAGAGATTGACGGTGACTGACGCAGATGTTGGACACACTAAGTTATCATCCCTTCCTTGTATAACTGATATCTGGGGATAGAACGGTTGTTTCCCCACGAAATTCTGAACTCAGCACGGGATAGCACGTGTCTCTGAACCGACAGATCGGATCTGTGACCTTGGTATGTAGTTCATCAGGCACAAGCCATAAGCGGACCAGGGACAAAATCACCCCGGTCGGGCTTAGCACCAAGCAAACGGGGAGATGGAAGACTGGCGGTCTGGCACATGCTGACCTTCTCAGTGATTCGTGCGGATGGGACGGGGGTTCCCATTTCATCTAGGAGCTTGAGGGGGGCAGGGGTAGCAGGATGGGACAATGGCACTGCCAAGACCAAAGGTATGCGTTCGCACTGAGATACGGCCGAGCGCCACCGATGATCTCATCCTTTCCAACGAACAGTATCACGAGGGAAAACTTATTGATTCATCACACATCGTGCATTTTAGTCTTCTCCGCTCGGATCGCCTATATGAGTTGGAGAGAGGAGAAATCCTTGTCCCCATTATCTTGGCCTGCCTTCATGCATTGAATAGATTGAATCTGGGGTCGTTCGGTGCGTGGCGTTGTGTCCACACCCTGGATTCAATATCCAGTCATCACGTCTGTCATAGTATGGCATTGTCTACAATTGCTCGCGAGGGTTGAACGAGATGAATGGGTATTAATTTAACCAGTGTTCTTGATGAACCGCTATAGTCGCGTACCGCGTAATAGAGCACCATCTAACGTACAGACGGGAAATGAATTCTTCCACCCCCGGGTAGTCACCACTCTCCTCCACTTGTATATGAGGCTGCCATGTTTCAGTGAAATTCTAAGAGATACAGAAGAGAAGGTCATGCACACCCAGATAGATAACATCGCATCATTCGTAACTGAGAGTTGTGCCGGAATCTCTAGATGTGCAACCCGTAGCATTCAAGTTCGCAAATTCACCTTCCATTTTGCATGTGTTGGGATCATCGTCGATGGATGGCGATGAGTACCTCCATTGAATTCAAGCCACCGGCGATTCAGGATGATGATTAGTGGACAAGACTTCAGAAATTCATAGATATCCTTGGTTGCAAGTTTACATTTTCCGAGAATTATGTAGACTCCCAGCGGAGTGCGTGGTGCACGGGACTGATCAACAATCTGCGATATATCGGATGATCAATCGATCAAACTTGAATATTGATCCGTGCCACCCCATTTTGTATAACCGTAGAAATTTTAGTTTTCGTCGAACATCGTCGCTTGAGTGATGCTCATCATTCCATGTGATGAAAGTTGGGCCGAGGTGAATATGTGATGTAATGGTAGAGATTCAGAGGAAAACAGACATGAAATAAAAATATCATCTATTATAGGACGGAACCAAGTCCGTCCACCGTAAAGTGTATAATCCGCACGACCCATGGCTATATCACCACTTGCAATACATCACGTTAGAAACTATGACGAGACTGTTGCAGTGAGGCTACCACATTTTGCCGCGTCATGTTAGTCTGGGGATCTTGAGGAAATCTCATGGATCTGAGGAAGGGTCCGACCGTCAGAGGAACACTGGCGTCACGACAATCATGAGCGCAACGGCTTTTTGTTCTGCTATTGCGAAGAGTAAGTGTCAAAATGTCGCTTCTCGCAAACGAAACGGACCAGTGCCAAGATTTCCGACTCAAGGACTCTTACTTCATCTTCAAGTCGCTGTCGCTGCTTCGACAGCATCTGTACCCTGCGTTCCTCACGTTTATTCGCGGTCGGCGCTGTTGCTGCGCGAGACTGCATGGCTTGGGCTGCTTCTACCTGTCTCAAACGCCTGGTCCATGATTCGTCTCTTTCAGGAAGAGGGACAAACCTTGCTTTGGATCAAAGCTTGTTTGCGACTGAGGACTTTCAGCCCTTTTTCTGCGCGCTCGATGAGCTCGTTAATCTGTGGCTCGATCTCATCTGCGAGGTCAGCTTTGTATCTACGCACGGTGCCTTCGTCTATGAGGAGGAAAACCTGAACGCAGTTAGCCGATGATATAATGGGGATATGAAACATACCTTCTGATTTTCCAATACCTTACTCATCCTCGGTAGATCAAACGTCCCGTTACGGAGGAGCTGCTGAGCCTCGTGTGCCTGTTTGCCATGAGTACGGGGGTCGATCGACTACGCGACTAATGTTACCTCTTCACAACAATCCTCCATCGCAAGCACACATTCTCGCAGATTTTGGGGGCAAACTGCGTTAGCATCTCCGCGATAGAGCTCATGCGAACCCGCAAAAACAGATTCTCTCGGTCTGGGTAGTGCTGAGAGACGGGGCATCAGGTATGGAGGAACGCGTCTCGGCAACGCGTCTCGTGAAATGAGTCGGAGATTGAAATCTCATGCGGAGGATATATAACAGGCAGACTCCGGCTGTAGCTTGGTTCTTCAAGTGTCCATCCAACCGTACGAAACGTTAGCCGTCGGCGCAGAATTATTTCTGAGTAGCGTCTGGTTTCAGGTTGGTGGAGCGAGGTGTCCTTTTGGGTGCTCACAAGATCGAGCGCCGCTGCCTAGCTCGCCCTCTCTGTGGTTCTCTGTGGCTGAGTCCGCCTGCAATACGGTGTTGATTCGTTGCAGGGGATCCGAGGGCTGATGTAGGGTGGCCGTGCGGCGTCATATTCCTGTATCTTCCGTACCCGCTCCTCTCGCGGGGAGTTGCTACTATGTGGCCTTGACGGTCGGGTGAAACCATGACGCATACAATTCATCGACATTCCTATATGCAATACCATTGTGTTTTTAACCTCGAACTAGATCCTAAGCACCCTCAAAAGCTGACTCCGAGTTCGTGAGGACAGAAAAAGTAAGGTACTTGTGTACCACTCTTTGAAGTTTTTTGCTACGTGTCCTCCAATCGCAGCTTTGCAGACAGCCTTGCTTGACTGAAAAAAAACGTGGGAAAGTCCAGCCCCTGTCTTACCGGAAACTGCCGTCTAGTAGTAAGTCAAGCTGAAGCAGCACCTATTGTACTATGAATTTAGAAATTTAGAACGTGCAAACGTCGAACCCACTCAAACCCCTTCAACCCAACAACGCTACCAGGTGGTTGCACGACGAGAAATCGAGCGGAGAGCGCCGAGGAGTAGCCGTGAGCCAGACGTGGGATGACAAAGGTCGACCAGAGTGCTCTAATGACCATGGAGACGGGGAAGGTAACAATCGGTTGCGTGCACATGAAGCCCATCGAGGGTGGCCAGTCGGATGAAGAAGAGCCAGGAGCAGTGACGAAGGCTGGTGCCACGATGATAGCGAACACGAATGTGAACGCCATTGCCCTCCGCACTGCTCGTGGGCGAGCGAGATGGTTGTACAGCGACTGGCGATGCTGGAACACACAGGCTCAGGGGGTGACTGGCCCCTGGGCGGGAGTGTGGTCTGGCTATGTAGATGTTTGTGCAAGACAAGAATCAGCTAGCGGATAAGTTCAAACCACCCCACACAAAGACCAATTCGCGGTATGTATCCGATCTTCATCTTTTATTTCGAGAATATATTAAATTTACAGATTTTGGAGAACTCATTGATTTTTCCCCAGTTTCCGTTAGTGTTTTCGAAGGCCTAGGCCTTCTTATGACAGTGTGACGGATTTACTTTCGGTTTAGAATCCGCCGTTTTTGGTAAGAGGATACCTGGGCGGTCATCTTCCTCTTCAACTGGCTTACTTTGGGTGATAGCGCAGTGAACATTGTTACTCACTAGTAAGTACGAAACCCGCTTAATCTAGAGACCCCAATGATTACAGAGAACCTACCATTTATGACTGGCCTTTAGATGGCCTAACGTCCATTGTAAGCTCGTGGATGTCGGTTATAAGTGTATTGTAGGCATTTGTGGCGTCCGTGCTCTAATTACCCTACGTGTTTAGGTTTGTGCGCATGAGCATCCTATCCTCTATCATCATCCATGGAAGTCCTCGCTTCCTCTAATTCACGTACGCATGTGGAGCGTTCTTTGGAGCCTGCTGGGTCATATTCAGAGTGTGGCAGGGTGCCTCGAACCAGAGCTGGCACCAATACAGACCACTGTACTGTGTGCTGACACTTCAAATATCATTCTTTGAATTCACCAGTAAGTCCTGATCTCGCGCTTTGGCTAACCTCTGGACATTGAGCACTTACGGATGTGGGACGCTCAGCCGAATGCGTCGCAGTCTCACTCCTCGTCTTCCTCCTTTTACATATGTTATGAAGGGTCAATTTATCCGAGTGGCAGAGGAGTGATCCTTTCTATTTGCTTCCAGTATTTTTCTGGCTTTCGCTGCACTGTTTCACATCCTGGGCCGGATGCTTAGTATTTATATTGAAGTGGGTCCATTGTCTCGTTCCATAACAGGTGTAATACTAACTGCGTCTGGCTACCATCGAGCCCTCGGATTGTCACACAACAAATATGTCGGAGAGTGTCTGAAAACCTGGGCCAAGAGCAAATGGCCCTTGGTAGTACCATGAAGAGCAGTTATTGTATCTGTCTATAAATGTTCGAGGCTAAGGCCAGGTTTCCAATTTGGCAGTTTGTTCCCATGCTGTGCCAGTTAATTGGTGTCTCCAAAATTTTGAGTGGACTGGCAAACGGGTTGTCTCAAGATGCAGACACTCGTGCGAGGGGTGCCCTGTTCATGGAACTGGGCACTTCGCTCACGTCCTCGACCACCGTCCTTGACATTCCTTCCCTTTTTTCCCTTGGGTTGGCGGGCTGCCTCGACTGCCACCGCGCGTACTCCGGAGAGCACAGAGTTACCACAGTACATCTACCCCAAGTATGAACTGTCGGACGGAGACCTCAGGCGGATCAATTTCCAGAGAAACATCGGTGTTTCTGCACACATCGACTCCGGCAAGACCACCCTCACGGAGCGTGTTCTCTTTTATACCGGTCGAATCCGAGAGATTCATGAGGTTCGTGTTGCGTCATGGCAATGAGCCCTTGAAATACCACCCCGTTCATACGACATATACAGGTCCGTGGTCGGGACGCCGTTGGTGCCAAGATGGATAGTATGGAACTGGAACGTGAAAAAGGTATTACCATCCAGAGTGCGGCCACGTTTTGCGACTGGGAAGCGCTTTCCCCCACGTCGGGCGAAAAGCAAAAGTATGCCATCAATATCATCGATACCCCAGGTCGGCACTCTTTTGTAGACGAAACGAAACCACCCTAACTTGAGAAATGATGTAGGGCATGTCGACTTTACTATAGAGGTCGAGCGCGCCTTGCGTGTGCTTGATGGTGCCATCTTGGTCTTGTGCGCTGTTTCTGGTGTTCAGAGTCAGACCACTACGGTAGATCGCCAAATGCGTCGCTATAACGTCCCTCGGATATCCTTTATTAATAAAATGGATAGGTGCGACCTGGTCCATTGACGCGATATTAAAATACTGACTCATTCAGACCTGGAGCAAATCCCTGGAGAGTTATCGGTCAGATTCGGTCTAAGCTCAAGATTGCCGCTGCTGCTGTTCAAGTTCCTATAGGTGTCGAAGACGAGCTCAAGGGTGTCGTGGATCTGGTTCGTTGGAAAGCAATCTACAATGAGGGCGAGAAAGGGTATTTTGATCTGATGCTTCCTTTGGCTCTCATCCTTACTCATTCGTCTGTTTAGCATCAAAGTCGTGGAATCAGACGAGATCCCAGCTTCAGTCATCGATCTCGCCAAGGAAAAGCGCGCCGAGCTCATTGAGCAACTCGCTGAAGTCGACGATGAAATTGCCGACATGGTTCTTGCTGATGAAACGCCCACTGGCCATCAGATCGCCGAAGCCATCCGTCGCGCGACCGTCGGTCTCAAATTCTCCCCTGTCTTCCTCGGTTCGGCTATTAAGAACACGGCTGTACAACCTATGCTGGACGGTGTTTGCGCTTACCTTGCTAATCCCGCTGAGTCGGTTGTCACCGCTCATGATACGAGATTGCCACATGGCTCTCCTCCGGTCCCGCTGGTCCCCGCTGCCGAAGCACCTCTTGTTGCATTGGCTTTCAAATTAGAGGAAGGGCGATTTGGTCAGTTGACGTACATGCGGGTATATCAGGGTACTTTGAAGAAAGGATCCTTCATCTTCAATGCTCGCACGGATAAGAAGGTCAAAGTTCCTCGCTTGGTTAGATTGCACAGCAATGAGATGGAGGTCAGTGGTCCCTTTCTCGGTGTTTTGTTCATACACTCAATCACTCTGTAGGACATTGATTCCATTGGCCCTGGTGAAATTTGTGCCGTTTTTGGTGTCGAGTGTTCGTCTGGTGATACTTTTACGGATGGCTCTTCGAGTTTCTCTATGGTGAGTCCTTTTGCGAAGGTGATGGATCAGACTCATGTGATCGTGCAGACGTCCATGTTTGTCCCCGAGCCCGTTATCTCATTGGCGATCAAGCCTCAAGGACAAGAGACGCCCAACTTCTCTCGTGCTCTCAACCGATTCCAGAAGGAAGACCCGACGTTCAAGGTGCACATCGATTCCGAGAGCAAAGAGGTATATGCCGTTTCATTTTCCCGCCCTGGCTCTATCTCACCCGTGCGTCAGACCATTATTTCTGGTATGGGTGAACTCCATCTCGAGATATACATCGAACGGATGCGTCGTGAATATGGCGTCGTTGTTTCGAGCGGTAAACCTCGCGTCGCCTATCGCGAGACGATCACAGAACATGCTGAGTTCTACCATACACATAAGAAACAAAGCGGTGGTGCTGGTCAGTTTGCCCGAGTGATCGGATATGTGGAGCCCATCCCATTCGACCCAGAAAATGGGCAGGATAGGGAGTTTGTAAACACTGTCATGGGAGGGAGCATCCCGCACAATTACATTCCTGCATGTGAAAAGGTGTGTTGTGTCCCGGTGGCGCGTCTGCGAGGTGGAAACTCACCGAAGACTTGAATTGATGTTCACGTCTTACGTCTTCTAGGGCTGGTTCGAAGCACTCGAAAAGGGCACGCTCTCGGGGAACCCGATCGTTGGTGCCCGGATGGTCCTCCAAGATGGTTCGTATCACGTTGTGGACTCTTCCGAGCTCGCCTTCCGTATTGCGACCATTGCCGCCTTTCGCGAGGTCTATTCGAAGACGAAGCCAATCATCTTGGAACCGATCATGACGGTCGAAGTCGTTGCGCCAGGTGAGTTCCAGGCGGCGGTAATCGGGAGCTTGAACGCTCGGCGGGGGACGATTTTGGATAGCGAGGTGCGTGACGAGGAGTTTACGTGTACGGCGGAGGTGCCGTTGAGCGACATGTTTGGGTATTCGAGTCAGTTGAGGGGGGTCACGCAGGGCAAGGGGGAGTTTAGTATGGAGTATCGGGTGCGTTCCGTTGTGATTCTTTTTTTCGATGAAGAAGACTGACGATGCTGCTTTCTTCGTTTTGGTAGACTCATTTGCCAGTGCTACCACATGTGCAGAAAGAGCTCGAGGAGGCGCACAAGAAGACGATGCCTCAGGCAAAGAAGTAAATGTGGTCGTCGATGAGGTGAAACTAGAGCTAGAGTCGGGTATCTTTATCATTGCGCATATAGAACTTATTGCATTCACACATTACTGTACGCACCTATCTACTATCTCATTCGTTGAACAGAATGGCCCGGCTAGAGACGGACGACGTGTGTCGCTCAGCTTTGCGTTGGGGATCAATCGATCACGTATGATTTCATAAACGGGTCCACGAGCAAATTACACTGACTGCGCAGTGCGCACGTCCCAAACGTCTTGTAAGTTCTTTTCCAAGTTTTCATTGGCACAAAACCTCACTTTATCACGCACGATGATCGGAACCGATGTCGAAAACTTACCCAATATGGAAAGTCATCACTACTATTCCAAACCAGGTGCTCTCTAAGTTAGTTCTCCACTTCTCGCACTGAAATTACAGGAACTGCATCGGTATTCGGCAATATCATTGGTCTGAACTTTACGGCAGGTACAACGTCGGTTTGTTGCGGAGGGTCAACAACGACACTGACCGTGGGGCCCCATTATCGCCACGACTCACGATCGCAACACTCAGCTCCAAGCGGAGAATACCCATATGTTCTCCCATGTCTCGCCTATACACGGGCTTAGGTACATTCTGTCAGACTCGGGAGAAAATGGCGATACAAGCCGATCCTGTGTGGACCTGTCCGATGGTTTGTCCCATGCACTGCCCGTCTGGGCATCGCACTCTTTATATGAAGTTGTGCGATTCTTTTTTTCCTTCTTCCTCACTGTCACCACTCTCTGCGAGGTACAGTCCCCTTCATAGGTATGTTTGTGATTCAGCGGACTAGCACGCGAGCATAACCTTGACCGTTAACAGAATCTCATTGGCTCGGCCCACCGCAGCGCTGCATCCATGTCCGAACCCAGCGATGGGATCATCACACATCACCACACCATATTCGCAACATTGCCTGCAAGGGCGATGTGATCTATCCTTGTCATTGAACAACCTTGGGAATTGCCTGTACACCCAGTTCAAGCAGCTGGGTGCGATGTTTCAGGCAATTGCCCTCCATCGCAACTCCTGCGAGGGTGCCCACTGGGGCACCCGGATCGGTCTTTGTCATTGACAACACACACCTTTCCACTCGGTCTCAGCTTCTGGTATTAGCTCACTTTCTACTATGGTACATTATGTGTATCTATTCCAGCTGACCCTTGTTGCTGAAAGGCTGCATGTATTGAACTTTCATTCATTATTCGTTTATGCGCGAGCGGGCCCATTCGGCAAAGGGAAGGTGGTGAGTAAGGTCATTCGATACGTTACTCGCTGTCTCGTCATGATAACAACCAGCACTCGGACTCACGTGCGAATTGGAGGTGATTGAGTTACCTTGTTTGGTGGAAATGCATGCCCACGATGGTTAGTCAACATTCCAAGATATAAACATCAGATAAGTATATAGGCATGCATTTATGACGGAATTCGAGGGGCGACCTCCCACAGACAACCACCCCCAAAGATTACGCGTCGGGTGTGATTTGGACATTACGACGGATGGCGGATTTAGTGTAAGCTTAGTCTCCCCTAATAGACAAGCCAAAGAGTTCGAAGGCAGTTAGTCGTAGCTTAACCTTGGTGCCTGGCACCGAGTTCGACGAAGATCGCAGGATCATTATTGATGGGCGAGCTCAGTCTTGCTGTGACACAAAGAGTCCGACCCTGCTGGCTCAGAGATCCTATTAGACTTGAACTCGAAGGGGAAGAGATGTACAGTATGTTTATAACAGCGAAACAGAAAAGGCGGTTTGGATGAAATAGAAACTGGAAATCCCAAAGAATGTACAGTTCAACACGTACTCGCTTGTTCGGCGAGACGTCAGCAGGCGCTCACCGAAGCGGTCGAGCTTTGGTCTGGAAGTTGGGTCGTCAACATGTCATCATTCTCGACGTTCCCGTTGAGCGTGTGACTGCTCACGCATAAGTCATGCGCATCAAATTTCATTGCCATGCGTACCT
>JBBPRF010000254.1:0-34907 GCA_038092875.1 Lanmaoa pseudosensibilis
CTAATACACTGTACAGGAATTTAAGTACAAGAAAAATGTAGCCTTCCCAACAAGGAGAAGGGGGGGGGGGATTTGACATATTGATGACAAAGGGGAGTGGCTAACCACTTGTCATGCTACAAGATAATACAGTCAAATCAGAAAAAAAAGGGGGCAGTTAACATAGGTAAGTGCATGAAGCACAATGGTGCTCTCAAAAATTTCACATAGAGATATTGTCAGTAAGGTGGTAAAATAGTCAGTAATTATATTGATGACAAGAGGAAGAGAGAAGAGGGACCCAGTGGTGCAACAATATCTTTGCTGCTGTGGTTCCAGTAGAAACAATCTTGTTTGCATTGAAGGTGGTGAGCCTGGTGAGTGTAGAGCTCATGGCCACTAGGTTGCTTTACTAGAGTCCCATGGGTGTCATTCAGTCAGCAAGACAAAAGCAATGTGGTGATGTAGTCCTCATCAGGAAGCAGGATCTGTAATATGAGATCTAGTAAGTCAGCTAGGCCTGTAGCTCCATAGAAACGGAATATGCTGCAGGCTGATCATAGGTACCCCATCTTACTGAGGGTGAAGAGTGGATTAGCAGAGGGGGTGTGATGTTGGAAAAATTCCCCCCAATGGAGAAACAGTGGTGTGACTTATCAGCCATCAAAGCCTAGGATGTATATTTCTTTGCTAAGGCACTCTATGGATAGAGCTGGTGGTAGGACTGCATGGATAGCATGAATGAGTCCAGTCACCTCCTTGTGCAGATGACAAAGGAGATGTACAAGGTCAGGAGAATGTATGTCAAATCAATAGACATGGACATTATAAATAAAAAGACATCCATAATAAATAGAGGAGGTACTCAGACAGCAGCTTGCTGTAATTTGTGCCATTGTGATTGCATTAATCCTGTTGATACCCCTTGAGGTCCCAATAGAGGGTTTGTGCATTATAAGAGGCTGTGGAGAGGTATATGACCTCAAATTTCCCAGCAAAGGGAATGAAGGTGTAGTTAGGGTTGTGCTTGAATGGAGGAGGTAATTGGGTGGTAGTCAATCCAGTCCTGTTATGAACACCTTCAAAACACAAAATACTAGTACACTACATACACTTTTCTACTACTTCAGACTTCAATGTTTCAGACTTCACCTGTTACCTGACCCAAAGCACATGATCATGCAAACATACATGTGATATGGAGTAATCCAGATACTGCATTAGTAAACACACTTATTTACTATTAGTAATATCTACATATTGCCAACCAAGATCTGTAATTGCTTCATCAGACTTGGTAGAACATTTCCTTTTACATCATAGCACTTCCTGATAAAAGGGAATATTCTGGAAACAAGGGGCAGTAGTGCTGCATACCTTGGTAGGGTTGAAATGGTAGTAATAAGAGTGAGGTCAGTGAGTGTTACAAGTTTTCCCTATGGGTTCCAGGAGAGCCGCTCTCCTTTCTGTTTCTCCCTTCTTCATCTTGACTTGGATTTCACCTACAACTTCTTTGACAGTCTTGTTCTCAAATACTAGATCTCGATGTCCCCTTTTATTCTGTTCACAGACAGCCTCATTCCCTTCAAGGAAATCCCCTTTACCTATTTCCTTTGTTTTCCCATGTCTAGTAGATTACTGTGGCACACTGCTTGGTTTATGCTCCATAGCCATCCCTATAAATATGCTGCCCTTGTACTACTATTCCTTAGCTAGTTTTACGCAATCCAAATGTAGTTTCTAGTCTTCCAGCCTTATTAATTGCAATTATAAAATGCTAAGACCTCCCTTCACTTGATAAAACCTTCACTAAAATGGTGGAGGACTTCCAAAAGACCTTTTTCCCCTATAATGTAGTGGTCAAAGCAAGGGTCAAACTAGGGAACCTGAAACAGAACTATTGAGACAAAAAGAATGGGTTTGAAAAGTATGTCTCTGAATTCCAACTTTTAGCAGCAAAGACAGGCTTCAAGGATGAAAATGCCCTCATTGAATGGTTCATCTGAGGTATAGACTCTAAACTCTCTGAATACATCCTCTCCATGGAGACTGTTCCCTCCACCTTGAGAGGTTGGATCACCAAAGCCACCCAGTTCCATGCCAACTTCCACTGCATCTCTAACCTTTAAGACAAAAGGTCCTTCCTCCCCTTCTCCCACTCACCCTCTTCTCACAGAGACCCAAATGCCATGGATGTTGACACAATCTGACTCTCCTCTACAGAAAGAGTCAGACATATAAGGGAAAAGTGTTGCTTTATCTGCCACAAAGTAGGTTGTAGAACCACCAACCACCCTTCCCACTTCAACAAACTGCCCAGCTCCACCACTCCCTCATCCACCAAGCCTACTACCCAGATCAGAACAGTAAAGATCTTTCCCATCAACTTCTATATGAAAGAACTGGATGATAGGAGGATCCCTAAAGAAGACATCCTTAAGGTTCTTGAAACCTGCTTTGAGGCAGAAAAAGAGACCCTGACCAAAGAAGAAACTGTAACCTCAGCCAAAATTGAGGAGGTTGAGGATTTTTAAAAAGAAGGGAAGTAACAATGTCTTCTCTTCCACAAATAATTGCTCCTGTACTAGTATCTGACTGTAAAGCCCCAGAAATTTGAATTCCCATTTCTATTTTTCCACAGGAAGGAGCACAAATCATCAACACCTTTGCCCTCATTGACAGTAGGGCCACAGGATGTTTCATAAACTGAGACCTTGTTATGAAAAAGCACTACTCCCTGACCTGTTTACTTAAACCTGTTATAATTCTATCACAAACAACAAAACCACAAGGCTTGGGACATCTCACAGCATACACAACTACTGGCACAGGAGTATGTGGAGCTTCACCCAAGTTCAACACCAGCCTACAAGGAGGATGTACTCCAGGCAATGACCAAATGGTGGTAAACGAAATGGATTAGACTGGAGAATCCAGTTGCAAGTGTCTAGCTTATATATGTTACAGGTGTGCACACAGACCATGCTGTGCGTGAGGGGATCTACTAAGTAAGGTAATATGAAAGAAGGAACCATGTGAATGACAGCGTGAGATAAAGAGCAGAAATAACTGTGGGAATAGATAAGGTGTGAAACAAGACAGAGATTAAGACCATGAGGTGTGTCATGTGATTAGGTCTAGACCATGGTCACATGATTGTTTCTCATGATCACATGCACTGGTCACATGACTGGTAAAGGCGAAATGATAAGTCTGAAAAAGTTTGAAAATATTCATATTATAACACTACCCCCTTTTTAAGACTTGAATTCCAGGTGAGTCACAGAAGGCTCAGTGGTCGTAAAGTTCTCATAGGGGAAGAATAAAGAATTGAATGCAAAGACAGTGAGTCCATGGAGTTTGTGGGGTGTGGAAGGGTTCTTTTTGTGGAAATCGGTGACTGCTTGTGGTGCTGAGTGAATGATATCAGCTGATTCCCATGTACGATCGATTTCATCATAACCCTTCCAATGAACTAGATACTCCAACTTCCAATTACAAAGATGTGAGGTGGCTAGGTATTCAATTTCAAACTGCTCTTCTCCTTCTTGGTCTACCTCAATCACTTCAGGATGGACTTTGGACTGTCCAGATAGGGTTTCCTGATAAGGTTTAATGTGAGAGATGTTGACCATGGGATGGATGTGGATAGAGTTTGGCAATTTGAGAGTAATGGCATTAGGAAGGACTGCAGTGATAGCATAAGGTCCAATCCATTTTTGCGTGAGCTTTTTTGCCATATATGGAAGTTTGAGTTTATCCATGGAAAGCCAGACCTGCTGACCAATGGAATACTCTGGTGCTTTTGAACGATTCTTCTCAGCTGAAGTAACCATTCTGTCTCTGGTGGCTTCTAAGGCCACTTCTATCTCCTTGTGAGAACGACTCATGTCTCCGGCAAAACCTGCTAATTTCCTTTCAAAACCCATGCGGGGTGCATAGTTTCAAGTGACATTAAAGGGAATGGTTCCAGTGGTGGTAGTGAGTGTGTTGTTGTGGAAGAATTGAGCCATTTTGAGCCAGTCTGCCCAATCACTCTGCTTCTTTCCTACATAAGTGCAGAGATACTGTTCTAGATCTTGATTGACACACTCTGTTTGGCCATCGGTTTGGGGATGATAGGCTGTGGAAATCTTCTGGGAGATACCTAGGAGTTTACACAACTCTTTGGTAAACGCAGAGACAATTTGGGGGCTGCAATCGGAACTGAGTGTGGAGGGTAGTCCATGGGGACACCAAATGTGATCCCAAAATAGTATAGCTAGGTCTGAAGATGAACAGGTATCGTATGTGGGAATAAATACAACTTTTTTAGAAAATCGATCAATGACAACACAAATAGTGGTAAAAGAACGAAATTTGGGTAATTCCATAATGAAATCTATGGAGAGATCTTCCCAGGGTCGTTTTGCGATGGGAAGGGGAAGAAGTTTTCCTGCTGGTGCCTTTTGCTTACCCTTTGTGAGGATGCACACTTGGCAGCTATCTACATAAGTTTTAATGTCTTTGGTGACACCAGGCCACGAAAGATAGCAAGTAAGGGTGTGAATAGTTTTAGAGTGTCTGCCATGTCCGGCAATAGGGGAATCATGACAAAGAGTTATTAAACAAGTATGTAATGATTCTGGTATGAAAACTTTGTTTTTGTCATTTTTGAAAATATTTATAGTAGTGTCGAAAAGAAAGTCGTTCACTGCATCAACCCCTAAAGAGGCTGACCCAGATTCTAACTCTGAAAGAAAGTCCGAAGATAAAGAAACAGAATTAATAAAAACTGAAGGAGGCAAGACCATCACATTGCTATTATGATCTTGCACTGCCTCCCCATAGTCTGGTCAATGTGAAAGCACATCAGCCCGTCCATTTGTAGAACCAGGTTTATAAACAAAAACATAATTAAATTCTTGGAAAAGGGCATGCCACTGAGCTTGCTGACCGCTTAAAGTCTGCAGCTTCTTCCAGTATTCTAGGTTCTTGTGGTCAGTCCAGATCTTGATCTTTCTCGACCAATAAGATAATGGCACCACTCTTCCAGCACCTGAATCACTGCAAGTAATTCTTTGTTGTAAATAGGGTAATTGCACTCTGCACTATCAAAAGAATGAGAGATAAAGGCCACAGGCCTCCAGTTACCGTCATTGCATAATGTGGAGAGCACAGCTCCTGTGGCTATATCTGCGGCATCTGTTTCAACCCTGACTTCCTGTTCCCAATTAGGGTAAGCAAGGAGAGGTGTGGTTGTAAAACGCTTCTTCAAAGCGTCGAATGCCTTTTGCTGATCGGTATCCCACATGAATGGAACATCTTTTTTGGTGAGGTTGTTCAGGGGGCATGCAATTTCAGCAAAGCCTTCTATGAATTGTCTATAATAATTACAAAGTCCGAGGAATCCCTGGAGCTGCTTTAAGTGAGTGGGAACTGGCCAGTCCATGACCCCTGCCACTTTACTCGACTGCATCTCTACCCCCTCTTTAGATACTACCATTCCCAAAAAGTCCACTTTGTCCTGAGAGAAGGCGCACTTGGAGGGTTTTACATAAAGATCATTCTTGCATAAGTGGCGAAGGACCTCCTTTACTACCTCCTCATGCTCTTCCTTCGTCTTCTTGGATGTAAATATCATACAGTTGTCAATATAAATAATTACTACAGCATACATGTCATTAAATATATCATTCATCATTTGTTGGAATGTGGGGGGAGAATTAGTCATTCCAAAATACATTACCATGGATTCATAGGTGCTGATGGGGGTGACAAAGGCACCTTTCCATTCGTCACCTTCTTTGATTTGTACATTATTATACCCCCAACGTAGGTCAAGGGCAGTGAACATATTGGCGTATTTTAGCTAATCGATAAGCTGTGGAATTAGAGGGAGTGGATAAGAGTTTTTTACTGTACCCTCATTTAAATACCGGTAATCAATGACCATTCGCTTCTTGCCGTCTTTCTTGGGAATAAAGAAGACTGGCAAGGTCTGTGGGGATTTAGGAGGTTTGATATACCTCTTTTTGAGTTCCTTGTCTATGAATGCACAAACTTCTTCCATTTCGATATCAGATAGTGGAATTACCTGACCCTTCTTCGGAATGAAGTCCAGCTTGAGATCAATGGCATGATCCCAAGGCTTTTGTGTTGGCATTCTCTCAGATTCTTTTTCTGAGAAGACATCGAGGAACTCATGGTAGACCTGTGGGACTTGGTCAGCAAGTCCTTCTTCTATAGTACAAAGGTGGGCTGGCTCTGGGGCATAGAAAGTAGAAGCGCCAGGCTCTGTGCCCATAATTTTACAATATTGCGTACATTGTGGGAAAGAGATAGTTCTTTGGGTCCAGTTAATCTCAGGGTTATGGTGGTAAAGCCAGTCATACCGATGATCATCCAGTAAGTTCCCAATTTAGAAATATAAGTGTTTATAGTTTCGTAATGCCTGGTGATTTCCACGACTAAAGATACCACATGACAAATCTGGCCAATAGCCCCTTCTGATCCGTCAGCGTTATGTATCTTAATCGGGTTGTCTAAGGTATAAAAAGGGATGCCATGACGTAAAACATAGTCCTTGTCAATAAAAGTATGGGTAGCACCTGAGTCCAAGAGAGCTTTGAACCGGTAGCGTGCTCATTGATTATTCTACTGACACATAATGACTGTCTCAAGCAAGAACTCTCCACTGAATGACAAAGTTGTGCCATGATGCATAGTGGTCATAGAAATTTTGAGGGGTTTATAAATAGAAGAAATTTTTTCTTGTTTATTCAGAGAATTAAGCACACTATTATTTAACTCCAGTGCTGTGCTCAATTGAGACGCTCTGATGGAGGAAGACATCATACGTAATACAACCGAAAGGTCAGAAATAGGAAAATCTATGTCCATACAGTCAAAAAGAGAAGAAGTATGTAAATGTTGAGGTCCATGCACATGAGAACCCTCATCCCTCACGTGCTGTTGCCTTTTAAAGCCTCGGCTGCCCTTTGCCAGGCCTTGGCTTCAAACTTGTCCTGGTAGTAGGCCTTGGCCTCTTCCGAAACAAATACTTGCTGTGCTGCTACTTGTGCTACAGGAGCAGCTACCAGTGGAGTTGGTAGGGGATGACCTACGTAATGTTGGGCGACCTGCGCCTGTTGGTACCCATCGTACAACAGTGGAATGTATCAACCTTGGTGAAAGTCCCAAGTCCATTGTTGCCTTATCTGAGGCGCATGGGGAGGTCATTTGTATGGGTTTTGGGGGCAGTCAGGCTTGATGTGCCCAGCTTTCCCACACAGGAAACAAGTCCTTGTATCGGGACGAGGTCCCGGTGCAGCCTGCTGCACTCCTATTTCCATGGGGGCACACGACCCAGTTAAATTCCAGTTGCCATAAACTGGGGGCGAGACGGCAAGGGAGTGGATGGAGAGGCGTAAGGGCTGTGCAGCCGTGGAGGAGGAAGTTGAGGGAAATTGGCAGGGGGTCCACACTCAATGGCGAGCTGCTCCATGGCTCTACCAACTTGTTGACATGTGTCAGCCAGCACATCATATTCCTCATAGATGAGGTGCAGGCGATTTAGGGTCACCTGCTCATAGACATGGTAGTCTATCACCTTCTTGAGGAGTGAGCATGCATGGTAATCCTTGATTCCTGCTTCCTTCCTTAATACCTCAAACCTTTGCAGGAAGAGGTCAACAGAATGCCCATTTTGATGGAGAGCCTTGAGCTTCCGGAGCAACTCGTGGGCTAGGATGTCAATCCAGAAATATGCTTTGATTTCTTGTTGCAGCAGGACCTTGCTGGGCCATGCCACTTCTCCTTTGACCCTGGTTACAACACCTGAGGCATTTCATACCTCCGTGGTCTTGTCATCGAGGTACTTCTCAAGGGTGATCTGTATGAATCCCTCAGCTTTCTTCTCTAGGCGAGATAACACAGCGATTATTCAGAGCTTGTCCGTCTTCCACAATTGGGCATCTACCCACAATCTTATTTGCACCCACCAAAGGCGGAACACATTCTGATCACCATCCCATTTCTCAGGGTTGGCAATCTTTTTCATTATGTTTGCCTTTTTCTTGTCGACATTTAAGTCGGTGAGGCATTGGACAAGGTTGTTGAGGTCGATCTGGCCCAACATATCTGATTACTGGATGGAGGGAGGAGTGGGGGCGAAGGTAAGGACGGAGGTGTTCGAGGCAGTGGTGAGAGATGAAAAATGATAGTGCATTGGTGCACTTTTCTATACAAGACAGCTTGAATCTTCTTTCAGCTGCTTACTGCCTGGTATCTTTCAACCAGACTCTGGGCAACCTACAAACTTGAGGATGCAGAAAGTATCTTCTTGACTGAAGGTAATATCTCCTCCTTCATTGGCAATTCCAAAGGTGGCCGCAGTGACCTATTGTAAAAACTAAAAAAGAAGAAAAACTATGTAAAGAGGAGTCGAGGATGGAGGAACTGGATATGCCTGGCTATGGCGGGGGGAATACTGCCCTCATCAGATGTGACATTACAGGTGATCATGCAAACCTGCTCCTTGTAGCATCAAAGGGGATACAGACTGTTAGGCACTCAATGGACAATGGGGGCTTGTGCACTATGCCTGGCAGCAACTTTATCTGTATTTATGACAGCGGATGACCGTGTATGCAAGCGTTTCGCCAGGTGCTTTTTCTGCTAGTGTCAAATGCTAGTACCTCTTGTTCCCTTAGCTCTGGGACCCGAGCATTGTGTATGACAATCTAATCCAAGTGTTATGATTCTATCGTGAACAACAAAATCACAAGGCTTGGGACATCTCGCAGCATACACAACTACTGGCACAGGAGTATGTGGAGCTTCACCCAAGTTCAACACCAGCCTACAAGAAGGATATACTCCAGGCAATGACCAGATGGTGGTAAATGAAATGGATTAGACTGAAGAATCCAGTTGCAAGTGTCTAGCTTATATATGTTACAGGTGTGCACACAGACCATGCTGTGCGTGAGGGGATCTACTAAGTAAGGTAATATGAAAGAAGGAACCATGTGAATGACAGCGTGAGATAAAGAGCAGAAATAACTGTGGGAATAGATAAGGTGTGAAACAAGACAGAGATTAAAACCATGAGGTGTGTCACATGATTAGGTCTAGACCATGGTCACATGACTGGTAAAGGCGAAATGATAAGTCTGAAAAAGTTTGAAAATATTCATATTATAACAAAACCCCTTTAAGTTCAGAATATAGACAGAACCAGTAATCAAGGAGGAGTCATCTGACACAAAGCCTCCCTCTTCATCTGAATAGGAGAAGTAGAACAGAAACAAGATTTCTTTGTCCTAAACTGTGGAAAACAAAACATGATTCTAGGACTACCTTGGCTAAAGGAGGTCAATCCCACCATAGATTGGGCTAAAGGCAAAGTACACATCCCAGACCAACTGACTAAACTTTGACACAACTCCTCTCAAGCAACCTTTTAATGATATCTAGTCCAATACCAAGATCTTGACCCAAACAACAAGACCTCTCAACTTTTGAAGAAACACATCTCCTGGATTTCCCCCCTTTCTCTCAACAAAACCACCATTGCCACAAAAATAGCCTAGAAAAAAAAAAGCTGAAGGTTAAACTACCTCCCCCATATTCAACTTTCAAAGATGTTTTTGGGAAGAAGACAATTAATGAACTTCCCCCATCCTGATCCTTTGACCACGCCATTGAGCTTAACAAAGACTTCCTCCCAAAAGTTGCAAAGGCTTATCCCTTAAACCCTAAGGAAGCTGAAGCCTATAAGGGCTTCGTGAACAAACACCTTGCCTTAGGAATAATCTCCCCGTCTAAATCCCCACAAGCCTCTCCTTTCTTCTTCTTCATACCAAAGAAAGATGATTCCTTGCACCCATGCCAAGGCTACAGATACATTAACTCCTTCACTGTCAAGAACACTTACCCACTCCCTCTGATCTCCAACCTCATGAATAGACTATAAGGATCGAAGGTCTTCACCAAAATGGATATTAGATGGGGATACAACAACATCCTCATACAATCAGAGGATCAATGGAAAGCCAAATTTATCACCCCCTTTGGACTCTTTGAACCCACTGTAATGTTCTTTGGGTTATGTAACTCCCCTTCCACCTTTCAGGCCCTTATGGACCACACCTTCACCGATATGATAGTTGAAGGATGGCTTATAATCTACATGGATGACATCCTCATCCACTCTGCAGACAAAGCCCTCCACCAGAAACAAACCTGCAAGGTCCTCCAAAGACTAAAGGAATACAAACTCTTCCTCAAACTAGAGAAATGTTTCTTCAATGTTGATGAAGTAGAATACCTTAGAATAATTGTCTGAGAAGGACAAATCAAGATGGACCCCACCAAATTAAAAGCCATTGACAATTGAAAACCCCCCATCTCAGTCAAGGAAGTATAATCTTTCATTGGATTTTGCAATTTTTATCAACAATTCAGCCCAGACTTCTCTAATATTGTGCAACCCCTCCACGATCTCACTAAGGAAGGTTTGAAATGGGAGTGGGGAACCCTGCAACAAAATGCCTTCTGCCTTATCAAAGGGGCATTTATCCACTGTCCTGTACTTCTTATGCCTGACATGCTCAAACCCTTTCTTGTAATGACTGACACCTCCCTGACTGCCACTGGGGTAGTTCTAATGCAAAAAGATGAAAATGAAGACCTACATCCTTGCACCTTCCTTTTCAAAACCCTGGCTGCCATAGAACAGAACTATGATATCTATGACAAAGAACTGCTCACTGTAATACACATCCTGGACAAGTGGTGACATTACCTCCAAGGCACCTCCTTCCCTGTCACTATCATCACAGATCACAAGAATCTCTCCTACTTCAAACAACCCCACAAACTATCCAGATGACAGGCATGCTGGATGCTGTTCCTCCAAGACTTTGATATCCTCTACCAGACTATACTAGAATCTCAAATGGGTCCTGCGGATGCCCTTTCCCACCAAGATCCAATTGATATCTCTGAAGACAATCAGGAGATTACCTTACTCCCCAAATCCCTCTTCATTAACACTGCCATTTTAGACAAGATCACCCATTCCTCCCTTTCTGACCCTCTGGTCTCAACCACCCTTAGTGAATTAAATGAAGAAAAATCCCTCTTCTCTCATGCCACTATTAAAGATTGGTCTTTCAAAGACTCTAAGCTTTTCTTCCAGAAACACCTCTTTGTTCCACCCTCCCATTGCACTGATATCACCAGATCCATCCATGAAAGCACTGTCTGCAGCCACAGCAGCATTTTCCACACCCAGAACCTGCTACAATGGGATTTCTGGTGGCCTGGCCTAAACATCTTTATGCACAACTTCATGAGAGGCTGTGCCACCTGCCAGGCAAACAAATTGAACACTCACCCTTCAGCCCCACCACTTACCCCCCTTCCCATGGTGTCCAGACCTTTCCAACAACTCTCCATAGATTTGATCACTAATCTCCCACTCTTTCATGGCTATGACTCAGTTATGGTCATGGTCGACCATGGCCTTATGAAAGGGGTAATTCTCTGTCCTTGTCACACAACCATTGATGCAGCAGGCATTGCATTACTATTTTTCAAAAATGTGTTCTGTCATTACAGCCTTCACAACAAACTCATCTCCAACAGATGTCCACAGTTCACCTCCATCTTTGCCAAAAAACTCTCCCACCTGCTCAAATACAATGTTGCCCTCTCCTTTGCTTATCACCCCCAGATGGATGGAGAAACTGAACAAGTCAATCAGGAACTAGAAACTTACCTTCACATCTTCTGTGATAAACATCTGGAACGATGGACTGAACTTCTTCCTATGGCTGAGTTCTCCCACAACTCTTTCCCCCATTCCTCCACCAAACAAATCCCATTCTCGCTAATCCTTGGTTTTGAACCCTGCTTTTACCCTCCAATAGGCAAAACCTTCCTTCCCACTCTAGAAAAATGCCTTGCTGACCTATCCAAAGTCTACTCAGAAGCCATTGCCTTCTACAAGAAATCACAATGTCTAATGAAGGAATGAATCTCCTCTAAAAAGTGTGGTTAGAAAGTTGTAATCTCCATCTCAGATATCCATCAAAGAAGCTTACCCCTAGACAGGAAGAATCCTTCGAAGTTTCCTGCATAATCTCCCTCATGGCATATCAACTGCACCTCTCCAGTTCCTGGAAAATTCATAACATGTTCCATGCTTCTCTCTTATCATTCTATTGGGAAATGACCAAGCATGGGAAAAACTTTACCAACCCTCCACCTGACCTCATTGACAGAGATGAAGAATCTGAAATCACTTCTATCCTTTCTCACAGAGGCTCGCCTGGTAGATGGCAATACCTTGTATCATGGAAAAAATACTCTTTCACCAAAAACACTTGGAAGCCTGAAGGAAACCTTAAAAACGCCAGACCTCTCCTCTGAGCCTATCAGCTTTGTTACCCCAAAGCTTTCCCCCCCCAAGAAATAACCTCCTCACCCAATGGACACCACCTCCATTGCCATTGTCCTATTCACTATTCTTCCATTCCTCATCCTCCTCTATACACAATGTTTCTTCTTTGAAGTCTGCATCAGATGCTTCTACTTCCGCATCATATGGAATGATCCCTACACCACCCACTTCACCCCTGATGTTCCTCCCCCCACTTCTAATGTCTGGATACCACCTGCCACTGACGAGAACAACAAAGAAGAACTCCCAGCATGGAACCCACCAGTTGACAGATAGAACCAGGACCCAGCTCCCTGGGATCCTCCTACCAAAACCATCCCCCCTCCTACATCTGTCAGAGCCATCCTCCCTAATGGAGCCCCTCCTGGGCCTGACCCTGCCTTCCCAGCATGGCCAGGTTTTCCCTTTGTCCACCCCAATCCAGCTCTTACCCAATTCTCCAGGGCATTTTACCCCCCCTCTGAGGATCAGACAGAAATTGATGCCACAATTGTGGCCACCTTAGCTAATGAATGAAATACAAAATGTATAAATTCCTCCCCCTCTTTGTTTCTTCTCTCTACCTATGCACCTTTCCCTTGCCTTTCTCCTCCTATATCTCAACCCCATTTTTTTCATTCTCTTTTTCATTCTCTTACTCCTCTGCAAAGACACATCCTTTTCACCTCCCTGTTGAACAACCTAGCAATCACTATAAACCTCCCCACATACCCACCATGTGTGTTAGAACATCAGCAGCTAGTGCATGTCTACCTCACTATTTCCTCCCTCTGTTTCTATCTCCATAGACTTTTCTATCAAGAGTGGAACAACCTTACACTCACAGCTACTGCACTTCAAGATCTAGAAGGGTTGCATGCTAACACCCTTAATGTCCTTAATGGGGCAGGATTTATATCTGTTGTCCTTGCCATGCCCTACTCCCTCTATGAAGACATCCTTACCTTCCTCACTAATCCTATTGCTGCAGAACAAGATTTCTTCTCCCAAATCTCATCTCCCCAACCATCTAGCACTGCCAACAATACAGACAATGAGGGAAGCCAATCCTCTGGACATTACTCCCCTATCAGACACTCTCTTGTTGAATCTCCTTTCCCTTCTCCATCTCCTTCTTTGGGCCCTACCTGTTTTGCCTGCAACAACCCAGGTCATTCTTACCAGCATTGCTCCCTCTATTGGTGCACCCATTGTGGGACTAATGCTCCCAGCCATGCCTAATGGGCCTGCTCTACTCAATGATGCATTTTTTGTCAAAGAATTGGACATCTTAGTTATTGATGCTCAACCAGGAATGGAGATTGAATTTTGGCAAGTGAGGTCACTTCCTGCCTATATGGGGGGTAATGTTACAAGTTTTCCCTATGGGCTCCAGGAAAGCTGCTCTCCTTTCTGTTTCTCCCTTCTTCATCTTGATTCTGATTTCATACAACTTCTTTAACAGTCTAATCCTCAAGTAATAGACCTAGACACATCCCTTTGTTCTGTCCATGGACAGCCTCATTCCCTTCAAGGAAATCCCCTTCGCATTTTTCCTTTGTTTCCCCTTATCTAGTAGATTGCTGTGGCACACTGCTTGGTCTGTGCTCTGTAGCCATCCCTATAAATATGCTGCCTTTGTACTACTATTCCTTAGCTAGTTCTACACAATCCAAGTGTAGTTTCTAGTTTTCCAGCCTTATTGATTGCAATCATAAAGTGCTAAAACCTCTCTTCACTCTATGAGACTTCGACCTACTCCAATAAGTGGTCACTATAGCTAGAAATTACACTCCAACATAACAGTGAGTCACAATGCTCTTGGAGGGAGCAGAATCCTTACTGAAAGTGGAATCTGGGTAATTGGACTCACTGCTGCCATGTTCCAGAGGGGATAGTTATCAGAGAAAATTGAAGAGCCAGGGAATGAGCTTATTGAAATTATTGATGAGGAAGGAAAGGGTGGGCGTTGGTAGTCATGAGGCCAGGTGATGGTAATATTACCAACTGGCTCAGATACATCAATTTTAAGAATCTCTAGGAGAGGTAAACCTCCCCTGGTGCTGGATAGGTCAGAGCAAGAAGGACTTGCTGGTAAAGGTGGGGGTCAGTAGCTAGGTGATGAGGGAAAATTTCACTCACCACTCTTGTTTTCCTTTACCTCCTTGTGATACCTCTTGTCTTCCTCCTGGTTGGCTGCATCCTGATTTTTGTGGCATTGATTTGCATGCACTTCCTCAGTTATGGTTTTGAGAAGGGAGGGATGGCCGGTAGTGAAAGGGGAAGAGGGAGGAGAGATGTCTTACCCACCCAAAGGTGGGGGAAAGAGTTTAGTCATGACACTATGGAAATGAAGGGACTTGAAGAGGTGAAAGTAGCAAGATAGGAAGGGTCCAGTATGACCTTCTCAACAGAAGTATACTGCATATGGTAATGGTGATTGGATCTTGCATCCATCATTTGATAATGTGATGCTCAGTAAGATCATGTGATGCAGTGAGGTCACAAATGGCAATGGAAGTGGCATACAGATTATGTAAGTGAGGGCATACTTGCTGTCAATGCTGCTGATTTTCAAACTCAGTATTGTGAATTGCCTGGTGTTTAGAGCTAGGAGGTGAAACAATCCTAAAAGTGAAGGCTTTTCAGGTATCACTAGAAGACTTAAACCACTGGAAAAGATGGAGGAAAGAGAACTAAGGAGTTTATCAACTGATGTTCTAGAAGAAACACCAAGAGAACTAAACTGGTCTCTGGTGGATGCATTCATGGGGTTTATATACTACATGGTTTGTATACATATGTTTGTACATAGGACATAGGATTAGTTCATATAAAGATAAACAGCCTTGAGGCTGTGAGAAATGGAAGCATAGACATGCTACACACATGAGAATGTGGCAGAATGGAAGATCAATCAAAATGAAAGCATAAGGCGGAAATGAAACAGAATGAAATAGAAGCATACACAGCATAAAGATTAAAAAGGCTGTGTAGCCATAAGGCAGATCATAGATTTGGTGCAAAGATCAGACAAAGAGTGTCTCTGTGCATTAAGTCCCAAAGATAAGATTAAATACATATGTAAGAGTGTCTGTGATTAGACAACCACATGGCACAATAAAATAAGATGAAAGAAAGAAAAATACTAAGTCCATTATGATGCAACTATAACAGGAGGTCAGCTAAGCAATTACCAAATGGGACATGCATTACTGCACTGAGGTTGTCACTCATCTTTGAGTTATTGGCCCCTATGGGCAGTAAACCACAGGTGTTAAGATCAGGATCAGGTTGGAATATAGTTAGATAAGCATCAAATAGATCACTCATTTTGTAGATACTATCTGGCATGGATTTCCTCATACTTGTGTCACTCTTATACTTATTCTTTGCTAGTATGTTATATTGTACAGTATTGGATTGTTTGTCAATTAAACAGTCAGCCCCTGTTAAGAAGTTGCTTCTGGGTTGACTCATTGTGACTCATTCATAATTATTGGATTTGTGATCAGGTCTGTGGTTAGTAGTTTTCTTGTTTGGTAGTACCAGGAGTTCCATTACCCTATTTGGATCATTGTTCACATGATTAAATGTGAGGTATGTCCCATTAGGTCTTTCATTTATAGAAACCTTATTCCCAAGCTGCCATAGTTGGCCTAATAGTATATCAGGTGGGATATCATCTGATATCCAAAACTCACTTTTGATGGTTAGACCTCCTATGAGTACTTCTAATCCAGATATTAGTCCTTTTAGTGTACTTGTTCCCCTGCTTGCATTGTGTAATTCCATAGTCTCAGTTATGTTAACAGGTACCTGTAGCAACTTTCATATATGTTGCTTAATAATATTGACTTTGCTGCCGGTGTTAATAATTGCTGAGTAGGTCCGGGTGCTGACCTTTGCTGGTAAAATGAGTGGTGCATGTGCTAACAGGGCTCTCATGTGATCTGGAGTGGCATTGTCACTCACAGCTTTGATTTTGATCTGATTGTATAAGATTGCACTCAATTCTTGAAAAGATCTGAGAATTTCACCAGCTGTAAGATTTATTGTGGTGCACAATAGCTTAGTAATAATTTTCCATGTGTTGATGTCCATAGATAGGTTTGAGCATTGAGTCATATTTTGTGGTGTTTTAATTTATATATATATAGGTGGATTGGGTGTGCAGACCTCAGATTTTAAGGGACTGGCACTGCCTATTACCTTTTTGTCTTCACTGACAGTCTCTTTCCATTTCAGGGCTGTTCCATTCTTCATATCAACATCCCTCACCCTTTCTGCCTGGGCAAGGATCTCTCTTTCATTGCTCCCACTGGGGAAGTGCAGTGTCCCCTCTACTAGAGGACATTGTTTAAAGGTGCATTGCTCTTATTGCATGGTGTCATAGCTAACTGGTTGGATCCTTTTCCAGGAGATTCACCTCAACTCAACTTGGTCATAGGTCCTTTTGCTTTCCCCCAGTTTATTTTGTTTATTGCTAAGTTGTTTGCTCCTCATTACTACATTGTTCTGCCTCTTTCAAAGGGTCTGATGATCATTAATAGATTTACTCCACACTGGTTTTCATTTGGATGCAGGTAAGTACACCCTGTTCATCACCTCTTTTCATGCAGTATTACTAATTCTTTTGTTTGTTTGTTCAGCCACATATGCATATACATTGGCATTGTCATCATTACCTCAGTCATTAACCTCAGGAAGGGTGTAGTAAGTTGATTCACACTGGTATTGTGCCAGATCTATCATAACCAGATAGCTATCTTCCTATACATGTGTACTTCATCATTTATGTTTATTGTAGGCCCTGATGAGGGTCTCACCGCCCTCTTGATGGAGCGGTTGCATATTCAGTATGTAAATTTGCTCCAAGCTATCCCTTACTAATTTGTCTCTATTTACTAGTTCATGGACATTTATGCACAATTGGACAGTGTGCCCATGGCTCCCACACCCAAAGCAGTAGTAGAGAGGTGCAGTAGGCCTAGTAGACACATTCTTTACATTAGTAGTAGCATTTACCTGGCTGTTCTGACTATTTTCCCTATTATATAGGGGTTTCCCTTGTACTTGGATAGTAGTAGCTAATAAATCCCCCCATTGTAGGGGTTTTCAGAAAATATCCTTGGTGAATGGGTCAAGTTTGAATGCTCTATAGTAAGCTGTAGCATAACTAGATTTTGTAAGGCTTAGCCTTAGTCTACTTATTTCATCAATGAGCTGCTCTATGTCTGCCTTCTTAGCACCACTTTTCCTAGTATTTGGAAACTCTTTGCTCTTAGACTTAGTGGTTGCTGCTGATTTCTTGGGGGTTTCCTTGCCCCTTTTTCTAGGTGTATAGTATGTATGTCTTTATCTTCTGAGTCAGATTCATTATCTGAGTTGGTTTTGGTGGATTCAGAATCTTCAGTGTTTGAATCAGTGTCTTTATATTTATGATGTCATATGAGCAGTTGTTTGCTGTTAAAATGTGACCAGTGTAGTAATTGCTCCATTACAGTTGTCAAACAAAGTCCAAAAGGCACTTTTTTAGTCCTGCCCAATTGAACTGACAATATTCAGGCAGTACTTTGATGAAGGTTGTGACTCTGCTACTACAATAGATAGTGATTCCTTCAACTTTTTCTTCATTGGTGGTAGTCTTGCATTGGTTTAGTAGGTGTTCATACTGCTTAATAAAGCCTTTGATCTTTCTGTAGTGCCCCATGAACTTGTCAGGGGCATCTCTGCTTTGTCTGGTAAGAAGTATGTATGAGTACTTGATTCTGAAGTCATTGTGACTAGGAAGTACTATAGTAATTAACTTGAATTTGGTTGTAAACAGATCATTAAAAGCCTTGAACCCTAGCAGTGGGCTCCAGTTGTTGTCTTTCTAGGCAAGATCTAATGGAGACACTAGGAATCTCTAGACCAAGCCTCCACAGATAGAAGACTATAAGAAGAGGGAGACAACATCCAGTCTTCTTGATGAACCAATAAAGAAATTTTATCAGTACTGGCTCAAAAAAATAATATCTTAGCCATTCAGTAGTAACATGGGTGTTTGTCTATCTTCAAATAACAATTTGAGGGGATTGCTGGCTTCTCTTCTAGCATGTTGGTTGGGGAGTTTGTTGTTGGGTTGCTTAGTATCAGCAATGTGGGTGTTACAATCTTTCTTCTTTCTTCACGCGTTGTCCTCTTCCTCTTACACGGTACTTGCACCACTTGGCGGGGTACACCCAGTCGCCCCCATACTGCCTTTCTTCTCCTTATGAATACCATTCTTCCTCTCTTTTTACCGCTATTCTAACAACCTTTGCTTCGGCCTTACTCATATCTTTGGACTCCTATCTCCTACACCGTTTCTCTCATAATGGCGAGTATTCCCCACCTTCCATATGATTCTATGACTTTCTTTTCCTTTCTGGTCCCACTTCTTCCTTGGTCTGTGCGCGGTGGTCCTTATTATATAAAGTCTTCATCTACGTTTGTATTTCCCATTCTTGGTCTACGCAATATAAGCGTTATCTTGAGTCACCTTGAAATCTCTGCGCTTTAAGTCGATTCTCACTCGACTTCCCTCGTCCTTGTAAAACTCCTTATCCTTGTAGACTAGTGGACATCGGTCTCTTCGTGAGTATTGCCCGTCTAGTGCTACTCTTCTGGAGTATCACCATCATTGTACGCTTCATGTAACAGTGGGAGGCATGGAAATCCTTTGATTGATTAGAGAATTCTGTAATGGAGATAGTGTTTTAAAGTCTGGTTTGTTATGCCCAAATAAGGCAGCTGGACTGCAACTGGACCAAATAAACTCTCAAGACCCTTGGAGTGGCAACTGGTCCAAAAAAAACCGGTCCTAAATCATCCAACATGGCAACTAGATTGGTTGCAGCCAGGTTTTGAAAGACCAGTATTCTGACTTCTATCCTGTGGAAACCATACATCATACTATAGATGGCAAATATGCCACTAACTAATAGCCTTCTATGGACCCCTTAGTTGTGCAATTCCACCCATAGGAATATGAGATATTACCCATTTGATACTACATGTCATGTTTATAGCCATAAACATATATCAATATGAAATCTGGTCCAATAAATTCAACATAAATTGTGGCTGTACACTGGTTGTGACTGTTCCTAACCAGTCTTTCATTTTCATTCAGGTGAGAGCAACTGGCAACTGAACTGATCAGCAACTAGACACAACTGCAAATGCAGTCCAGTTGCCAGCTGTGGTATCAATTCACAAGTGGACTTTGAAATACTAAATGGAGATCCTAGGAATCTCTAGACCAAGCCTCCATGGATAGAAGACTATAAGAAGAGGGAGACAACATCAAGTCGTCATGATGAATTAATAAAGAAAAATTATTCATACTGGCTTAAAGAAATAATATTTTAGCCATCTAGTAATGTGGGTAATCATTGATCTTCAAATAACAATTTGAGGAGATTGCTGGCTTCTCTTCTAGCAGGTTGGTTGGGAAATTCATTGTGTAATTGCTTACCTGGTTAGCTTCTGTAGGTAAGTTTTTGTTAGTATGGGGATTAGTTCATAGTAGAACTAAATAGAAAACCCTATGGAGGCACTTATACTCCTATAGCACAGAATTGGAAGGTGCTGTAGCATTGGTAGTCCTGCATGATTGAACTGTTTGTGCTTTGCTAACACTGATGGCATATTAGAGTTGCTCCAACTAGCAGGAAAGTCTGTGATACTAGGTTCTGTCCTGATGTTACTGTTGTTCTCAGGCTCACCTAGTAATATAATATATCATAACAGGAACTGTTGATGATATGACTTACTGTTTAAATTTATAATGTCTTGAGTTGGAGGCACAGGTACATTGATGACCATTTCTTCAAAAGAAGAACTTGCACATTCAGATTCCTTCTCCCCTAATCATATGATGATCAATAAATGAATGATACTGCATTCATCAAGATGTCCTGCACACCAAGTGTGATACATTGTTGTTGTTAATGTCTTCAACTTCCAATTGTCATCTGTGAGCTTGAAAAGTGGGTGCACCAATTCCACAATGGAGTTGAATAGGTTTGAGGCAGATGCACTGAGCATCCCCTATGTTGGGGGTCTTTACCTTCATTTGCAAGCTCAGTCCAAGCACCACAAATGGTGCATCTAATGGCCTTGAGGTGTTCACCATCAATGGGTTTTCTGTCTTTGGTCCTGAGGTAAGCTATAGGCCCTAAGTCTGCCACTGTACCTGCTGGAGACAGGAGGAATTGGTCAAATGTTGACTTCTTCCACCAATGCACTTGAGAATCTGCTGAACCCTACATATATATGCTCTAAAATTGTAGAATGTAGATGCCAACATCATAAGAAATGATAGTACTTACTAATGGGACAGTGGTCTGTTGTTGAAGCCCATGTGCTCATAATGATTCAACTGATGCCACCTGACAGGAACCCCCAGAAAGTGGGTGTTTGATGTGAGGGTGTTTGGAAACTGAAATTTAGATGGAGGCAGTGCTCCTGTCAACACTAATATAGTTCTTTAAACTTCTGCTTCCAGCTACCAAGGAGCATGTGTGCTTCTTGGACTTGCTGCAATGTTATGCAATGTTGGCAGATAAACTGCATACCTCTGAGAAGTTACAGAGATTTTGCCAGTATTTGCTTGGAAGAACGGAACACAGAAGGGCAGGAGCAAGGCCATACAAATAGAGCTAGTATTCACAGGTCTTGTATTGTGTGTTGATCTTCTCAGCCATATTCTGTCACTTTTTTCCAAACAAGTGTTATAATATGAATATTTTCAAACTTTTTCAGACTTATCATTTCGCCTTTACCAGTCACGTGACTAGTGCATGTGATCATGAGAAACAATCATGTGACCATGGTCTAGACCTAATCATGTGACATGCCTCATGGTTTTAATCTCCATCTTGTTCACACCTTATCTATTCCCACAGTTATTTCCGTTCCCTATCTCACACTGTCATTTACACGGACTCTTCTTTCATTATACTTTACTTAGTAGATCCTCTCGCACACAGCATGGTCTGTGTGCACACCTATAACATATATAAGCTAGATACTTGCAACTGGATTCCCCAGTCTAATCCATTTCATTTACCACCATTGGTCATTGCCTTGAGTACATCCTCTTTGTAGGCCAGTGTTGAACTTGGGTGAAAGCTCCACATATCTTTGTGCCAGTAGCCATGTATGCTGCAAGATAGTTCTGAGCCTTGTGGATTTTGTCATTTGCAATAAGGTTATAACAACAAGCCTAGAAGATGGTGTCCTGCTCATTCTATTGACTCACCATATGCATCCTATAAGTGAACATCTTGAAATATTGCCCATTCTGGGGTGGTTTTGTCATCCATGTATCATTTAATGAGATTCTACTCAGTATTTGTGTTATTGTCAGATGTGTCTCATTCACTTTGACAGTCATTGTGCACAGGGAGTTGAGATGATGGTCTTTTCTTTGTATGTAAGCAATGAGGTGAAAGGCTGGTATTCCTTTAGCTAGAATTGTACCACTCAATTTGGCTAGATGTAGCTACTTCTTTTGGTTTGTTGTACTACTTGATATGAGCCAAGATACTTGGTTTTGTTTTCTGGTTTAATTCTTTCTCAATTGCTATATTCCAGATCAGGACTGGGTCATCATGGTTGTATTTCCCATTTACTAAGTGAGTTCAAATCATTGTTTTAATTGTCACTTGAAGCTGATATGACCTTCTTGTAATGTCTTTATGGCACAGTCTAGGTCTTCTTCATGATGTTCCAATTGCTGGATTTGTAAGGCTAGAAGGTCTTTGGTAGACATTCCTTCTTTGCATATATCCTTCTACTAAAAAGGTAGCTTCTAATAGATCAAAGGGTAGTACAGGATCTATTCCATGCAGGAGGTGATAGGCTGAATATCCTGTTGATCTTTGTGCTATGATGTTATCTGGCTAACACTATATATTGGTAACCTTGGGCCTTAAGCATGTACATTAATTCAATATCTACTATTATAAAAATCATTGCTGGGAGTGCTCTTGTAAGAGGTGAATCTACCTTCCTGGTGTTTCATATTTGGCATTAATGCCAAGAGTTCACATGATGTTCTTTGAACATAAAGGGCCAATAAAGTCTGTGTCATAGATTTTCCCAAGTGGCCTTCTCTCCTCGGTGTCCTAGGGATTCATGTGCTTGATGCATGAGTTGCAACCCCTTATTGTCATCAAGGATAACTAGCAGAGGGGATTCAGTGGGAGATTGTTTGACAAGCCTACCAGCCGAAGCATTTGAGGGGTCTGGGCTTTTGAAGTATTTTGATATCTGACACTCATCCCTACCTGGGCCAAGCGTAACATTCTGAGCACAAGTGTGATGGTGTGTGTGCAGGCTTATTTGACTAACACTGGGTACTTATAATACTTAAGCTACTTGATTACACTTATGTACTCGGCCATGACTGCCTGGTGACACCATGGTGACTGATTCCCATGCCTTGAGCTGACACCAGAGTACACACCCACAATGACCTCATGCAGGTGGGAGTACATTGGAGTACATTGACAATGACATACTCATGATCAGACACAATGGACCACCTGAGAAACCCTGGGTTCAGTCCTCTTCAGTCAACAGTGGGTGATTGTGCCACACTCAACTCTTTGACCCACTCACTACCACATCCACCATCCAAGCTCAGTGGACTCAAGCAAGCATGCCGAACGCCACCTGTATACACATACACCTGAAGACGACAGAGATGGAAGATGACAACAGTAGGGGGGTGAATGAGGTGCCATATGAAGCAAACAACCTGTAAGTCACTCACTTGCACAGTCTCCAGGGAATGCAAGCGGCAGAAAGTCCTCATTCGAGATCAAGAGGTGGCCCAATTACAATGCCAGGGGGGCAAGACAACCATGGGCCTCATGAGGAGTGTCCTGCTCAACAGACCTTCAGATTCACCAAAAAATGATTGGATTCCCACACTGCTGCAAGCCAAGCATGGACAGGACTCCTGCTCACATTCACATCCACATAAAAACAAGAACTGAATGAAAGGGAAGCCCATTTGGCCATGCTTCAACCACTGTGACATCCAAGGGCAATCCAGGATTGGACAGCCCTGCTACTGTCTGGGGCCCTTTCAGTAGCAGAAGTGGCATGCCAGTCAGCATGCCAGTGAGTCTCTTGGAGGTGCTGATTTGCTACTGACTATTTCATGTTCTAACAGGAGTCAGATGAGGATGTCCTCATGAACATCTATGCCTCGTTTGTGCATCCAAACAAAGAGATTGAGTGTTATGTGTGTTATTTCCATTGTTCTGACTTGCCTCCGCCATATGACCGAGAGACACAGCAGAGATCTGATATCCACAGTTGTGTACATCGACAAAACAGGCAAACAGACTGTCATGCAACCTCAGGCTCTGCCATCATAGCTGCAAATGCAGCCAATGCTGGAACCATCGTCTGCTGGCACCCCAGCAGGTGTCTCTCTGACAATGCAGTGGCTTATTGCTGAAGCTCCGAAAGATGCCCGCTATGTACCCTTCAAGGCCATGTGCAGACCAATCCAGATTATTCTCGTGGCAGTTTGCAGTCGAGCTCAGCAAGAAGCACAGCAGAACACCATCTCCACTAGCAGTGATTCAACCAGGCAGTGTGAGTGTTGTCTGCCATCACCACCTGCTCATAATCCCTCACTCATTGATAACACACAATAGTGCTGGCAGCTGTGGTCGCAAGCATCCAGTCAGGATCAAAAAATCTGAGGTCCAGCAAGCACTTGGTATTGGCTCGAGCTGGATGTCAGATGCACAGTGCACCATGGCACTTCTATCCAAATTTGGGGAGGGTGGGACATTGTCCAGTCAGAATGTGGTAACAATCTGCATGTGTAGACTACTACTGAAGATGATATAATGGGAGCTTGGGCACTTCTGGAGTACTTGGTAGAGGAGAATAATTAGGCTAAAGGATTTACTATGGACTGATTGTGTGCATGATATAAGGGATCAGGTCAATAGAACTAGCTCAAGACTAAAGTAATAGGCAAGGAGGGGACACAATGCAACATCATTGAATGAAATTATACTACCCATGTAGTGAGATCACTTCTGCAGGTAGTCACAGAAGGCATGAACCTTGTTGAGCTATGCAGGATCTGCCTTATATTTCTTCTTCAAAAGTTGGAGGGCAAGGGGGATATCCCACTTGACCCCTACATGATTCTGTCACATTGCAGATAGAATGGACACATGCCGTTCATCACCATCACATTGATCACAAGCTGGCGAAGGGAACGATCAGCGATGACTGACCAAGAAGGGGATTGCTTACTGAAAAAAAAAATAATAATGAAAATAAAATGAAATAAGCTGGCCCCCAATCTTGTACCATTGCCTGCAGTGATGAGAAGACAATGATAAATCCTTGTGCCAGTGAGGAACACAGCGGCGTTGTGTGTCAAGCACATCATCTGATGTCCCACAGTAGGAGGCACAATGTGAAGGAACAGAGGGAATGGAGAGACACAGCACTGTGCAAGTGTGGGGCTAGCTGACATCAGCTCACCATCCCAACCACACTGGTGGCAACAAGGGAGGGGGGCAAAACCCAGGTTTTGACGCCAGGGGAAAGGGCATGTACTGAAGTGGTGATCTAGCTTGGGGTCATGCAGGGTCACTATTATGCTTGGAATGAGTGAATAGATCTAGTGGTTCAAGGTCTGCAGGTCGTGTAGACTCCAGCAGCAAGGGATCATCCAGCTGAGTGGTAGCTCTGGCAGCAAGGCAGTGGTTTGAGGATGCCAAGGGTATAACAGCTGAGAAGCTAGTTGACTTGGACTTGCAAGGGACAAGGGGGCAAGTAATGAGTCGATTGCCTGCAGAGTACAAGAGGTAGACTAGGGAGGTCTAAGCTAAAGTACCAGGCTACAAGAATGATGCCTTTCATATGTAAAAAAGAGATCAACACATGAACCATGAGAAATAACTAGAAAAGGAGCTTGGAATGGTGATGATGTATCATGTAGTAACATGGACAAATGGAAGAAAGGACATGTCATTTAGTATTACAAACAAAGGGTGAAAATACTGCAGTTGCTGTGAATGACATTACTGTGGAGTCACATGAAGAAATGGCAATAGCCAACTGGATAAGTCACATGGACTAAAGGAAAGAAAATATATAAGGTAGGAGTCAAACAAGGAATACAGTGTATAACTAGATAAGGAAGTAAAAGAGTACAAGGAAACAAGGAGTTATAACATTACCCCTAATTTCACAGTCAAGGTACCACTGAGATAACCTTTCAGGGGATCTGGTTATGTTGGCATAGGCAACATTATTGAAGGGGTCATTGTTGACATAGATGTCATCTCAATGTTCATCTGCAACAGGTGCAGGGATAGGGAGAGGATGAGAGCATCTAGATAAGCAGCAGGACCTATTAGATTCATGGAAACCAGTGAAGGGGGTACACACATGGGAGTGAAAGGATTTGTGTAACCAAGAGGAGGAGGATTGTGAGGGGTTCCCTCAAGGGCGCCATGGGCAAACATTGAGGTGATGACGAGGAGCCAGCTTCTTGCAAATAGAGCACCAGTATTGGTGACATTGGCTTTGATTATGGCTGGAGGTGAAGTGGTAGAAGGAATAGAGATATGTGGGACAATCCTATTCCATATGTCCCAGGCATTTGCATTGGAAGCAGGCTTGGTTGTAGCATCGAGGATGGCCTTGTTGAGAGAAGAGAATGAGGCCAAAGGTGTCTGTGGTTCTCTGTTGAGATAAGTGGGGTCAATGTTCTCAGTAGGTGGCTCTTCTTGGGAGAAGGGGGTCTGCAGGTGTGGAGTGGTTTAGAGAGACTCAATATTGGGAGGTGTCTACCAACTATAAGGGCAGTAGTGTGTCCAGTGGTGAAAGTTGCCTATTTTTTGCAGGTGTTGACAATAAATGCAAATGGTGAGTGGTCTGACTTTAGATGTGAGGTTGAGTAGATAGTGATATATGTCAACAAGAAAGGGGATCATGTCTAGTTGGTACATGGTGATGATGTACAGTATGTCTGGAAAGGGGAGCTGACATCGAGGTAGTGGTCTTGGTGAGTTCAGATGTGAGGGTTGCATAGCTGTTGTGTGAGAATTATAATATCCTTACTGGTGGGATATTCATCCCTGAGTTGCTGGGCAAATAGGGGAACATCTACAGATGAAATAGTGTCTGGGAGAGTAGTTAGAGAAACTGGTATGAGAGAAACAGGAGCAGTAAGAGGAAGTTGCTCATTAGGAAGAGAGCATTGGAAGTAAGATTCAAGGATGAACAAGGGGTAAAAAAGCTTTTATGGTTAATTGGAGAAGGATTACAATGTGGCAAATGATATGCAAGGATTTCATTGTCTTTGGTGGGGGAAACATCTTGGAGAGGAGTTGAGGTGGTGATGGAGGAGATGGTAGAAATGAAGTTGATGCAGTGGAATTCGATGGCCATTGGGGTGGTGGTGTTTAGTCAGGAGTGGTTGGAGGGGAAAATGGATGAGTGAAGCTTTTGATAAGCTTTCAAGGCAGAGCTGGCATGTTTCAAATTCTACTCAGGAATCCAAGAGTTATCCTTTACAGTATATTCCTTCCATTGGATGAGCAAGAAGTGGGATCATGGTGTTTTGCTGTGGTGTAAAATTCATTTGATTTCATATTCTTCTTAACTGGTGATAAGGTCAGGTGGTTCCGGGAAGTTTGGACTGTGTATGGGGTTTTCACAATAGGGTAATAACAAGGAATGTGGAAGACTGGGTTGATCTTCCAGGAAGTGGAAAGGCAGAGTTTGTAGGTAATTGGGGGGTTTGCAACAGAGCATTTCAACTTATGGGCTTCAAGCCATCCCTTGTCTCCATTCTTGAATGGTGTAAATTTCTAGTGAGTACAAGCAGCCATGGTTTGTTGGGTGAGTTTGTACAAGGCAAGGGCTTCATTGCATGTGGTGATCAGGGACTTAAGGCAGGATTCTACTGCAGGAAGTGAGGATTTGGCAATCACTGAAGGGAGGGCATGGAATTCATACCCTATCATGAGGTAAAATGGTAACTGGTTGGTGATTGAGTGGGCATGGTGGTTGTGAGCAAATTCAGCATGGGAGATGTTATTGGCCCAGGATCCAGGGTTGTTTCCACAAAAGGTGTGGACATAGGTTTCTATTTCTTGGTTGACATGTCCAGTTTTGCCATCAATCTGAGGGTGATACATATACCATGGAGAGGGAAAGATCATAGTTTAAGACATGTCCCAGCTCTTTGGTGAAGGAGGAAGTGAACTGGGAATCTCAGTCAGAGATAATCTTGTCATAGAGTCTAAAGTGGGTGTAGACTTTGTGGAAAAAAAAGGGAAGCAACTCCCTTGGTGGTGATGGTTTTCTTGGTGGGGAAAAGCATCACACATTTAGTAAGCCCATGGTCTACCACAACCAAACAGGTATTGAAGGAGGCAGACTCAGGAAGATCTGTGATAACATCACATGAGATCTATTGGAAGGTGTGTAATGCAGAGGATTTAATGGGTTTGAGAGGAGGAAGTATGAGATGTGTGTTGGACTTGTTTTGCTGGCAAGTAGCACAGCCCTTGACATATCAGTGGCAAGGCCAGGCCACCATAAACTAACTTAGTGGAGACAAGTTGTTGTGTTTTCAAGAAGCCAGGATGTCCAGCAGTCCCATGCTCATAGCATGCATAGGAGAATAGATTGGTGTAAGTCCACCAGTGAAAGCAGTGATGCGGGGGGGCTAGGAGCAGGGGTGCCAATCTTTCTTTGAATCAGTTTGCAGAAGAATGCTCCCAGTGGTGTTTCAAGAGGCATTGCTAGCAATAGCAAAGGGAGCAGTGAGATCTGGCATATGTAATACTGGTTTTGAGAGCAATAGGTGTTTTAGGGTAAGGAATGCATCTTGGCAGGTAGGGGTTCAGGACCATGAGAGGTTCTTATTCACAACATCTATCAGACTTCCTTGACCATTGTGGAAATGGGCCAAAGGGGAATGTCCTTGAGTTTGATGGGGTTCATGGTAAGTTTTCCAGGTTTAATAATTAGTCTGAGGTAGTCAGTATTGGTGGTGGTTAGCTTGCATTTCTCCAGTTTTAAATAGAGATGTAGTTTGGTCATGTGTTGAAGGATGTTTTTAGTATATTCTTTATGGGTTTTTTTCATTGGGGGAAAAGATGAGGAGGTCATCCATGTAAATAACCAGCCATCCTCCAGTGATTATATCATGGAAGGAGTTGTTTATAAAGTGTTGGAACATGGTGGGGGAGTTGCAGAGATCAAAGAACATGACCATGGGTCTAAAGAGTCCTTTGTGGCTAACTGCTTTCCACTGGTGACCATCTTTAATGCAGACATTGTTGTTTCCTCATTGGATGTTGAACTTAGTAAAGACCTTGGCATCTTTGAGCTTATCAATGAGATTGGAGATGAGAGGGAGAGAGTATGCATCTCAAATGGTTGTTCATTGGCATATCAGTAGTCTTGGCATAGATGTAATTCACCATTCTTTTTCTTAACAAAGAAGAAAGGTGATGCTTGTGGGGAGTTCAAGAGTCAGATCTTCCCAGTGGCAAGGTTTTCATCTAGAAAGGACTCAGTAGCAAATCATTCCTCAGGAGTTAAGGGGTAAAGTTTCCTTATTTTTGAGGTGAAACCTTCTTTAAGGTTGATCTTGTGGTTATAAAATCTAGAAAATGCAATGTGATTAGTGGCTTCTTAAGAGAAAACTCAGGTGAATTCAGCATAAGCCAGGGGAAGTGTGGTTTTCAGTTTATCCCAACCAGCAGAGATAGCTAGGTCTGTTGTGGCCTGGGTGATATATGCAATGCACACAGATTCAAGGGGGATGAAGTGGTATCCAAAACTGATAGAGGATGCATATAAAATTGCTCTGGAGAGGCATTGATTCTTCTCCTCTATCTGTTTTATTTGAAGAGATGTTCCTGTTCAGTGGCATAGACATTAAGATGACAAGGGGGAGTGTTATGCTAAAGCATAATTTCTAGCTATAGCGACCACTTATTGGAGTAGGTTGAAGTCTTGTAGAGTGAAGGAAAGTCTCAGCACTTAAAATCACAATCAATAAGGCTGGAAGACTAGAAACTACACTTGGATTGCATAGAACTAGCTAAAGAATAGTAGTACAAGGGCAGCATATTTATAGGGATGGCTGCATGGACCAAGTGGTGTGTCACAGCAATCTACTGGATAAGGGGAAACAAAGGAAATGCATGAAGGGGATTTTATTGAAGGAAATGAGACTGTCCATAAATGGAATAAAAAGACACATCTAGATCTAATCTTTGAGGACTACACTATCAAAGAAATTGTAGGTGAAGTCTGAGTCAAGATGAAGAAGAGAGAAGCAGAAAGAGGAGCGGCTCTCCTGGAGCCCATAGGAAAAACTTGTAACAGGGAGTAGAAGGAGGGAGTTGCAGACGAGGGAGTCTGGTGAAAGATAGCTGCCCAAGTGGTTGCAGATCCTTCAGTCATGAAGAAGAGCACAAAGGCAATCTTCTTTGCTTTATTGTTGTAGATGTTCTTATTAACTGTAAGGTAAAACTAACTGGATGGTATCAAGTCAGGGCATGGCTTTTTCATAGGAGCCATTGAAGGCCTTGGAAGTGCCAAGATGGAGTTCAATGAGTTTGAATGTCATCTTTGCAGGTTTCAGAGGTGGGGGAAGCTGGAAAGAGGCAGTTTGTTGGATGGGAGTATGTGAAGGTGAAGTGGGTTCTTGGAAAATAAAAAGAGTATGGGAAAGCTGATGGGAGAGTCCAGTGTCTTCTAAAGTTTCTTTCTGAAAGGGTAGGTGGAGATCTAAGGTGAAAAGATCAGCCTTTCAAGGGTAGAGCTAAGACCTTTTGTTACACTTGGCCCAGGTAGGAACAAGTGTGGAACAAGTGTAGCCCTAGGATGAGTGAAAAGATCTAGTGTTACAGTTTTCTCCTATGGGCTCCCCCAGAGTGCCTCCTCTTTTTACCTTTCCCTTCTTCATCTTGATTCTCACTCTACCTATGACTTCTTTGATAATCTTATCCTTGAACACTAGAAACTTCCTTATGACTGACTTTCTCTTCCATGACTGACCTTATCTTCTATGACTGACTTTTCCCTTTGTGACTGAACTCCTTCATTTCTGGTGGACAGCCTTGCTCCCTTCAAGGCTTCTCCTTTTGGAATTCCTTTGTCTCCCTTATCCAGTAACTAGCTGTGATGCACTGCTTGGTATGTGCCCTATGGCTTTCCCTATAAACACATTGCTGATGTACTTGTATTTCTGAGCTAGTTTTACACAATCCAGTGTAGTTTCTAGTCTTCCAGCCTTAGTGATTGTGATCTTAAGTGCTGAGACTTGTATTCACTCTGTTACGCTTGACCTGGGTAGGATCGGACATAGCCCTTGAAGGCATAGGAAGGTCCTAAGTGTTGAGGGTTTGAAGGTATTTCATAGATGCATAAGCAATCACGTGACACGGGGGAATCCACTGACATGTGAAGCGATCAAGTGGTGAAGTGAGTTGTCCAGTGATCAAGCGCAAAGTAACAATGTAGGCATGGAGTACGGTTGCGCTAAGGCAATACCGACCATCCTCAGGTTCAAGGGTTCTACAGTTGCAGAGGTGAACACGTAGTGGGCAATGGGCAATGGACAACAGAGACAAAGGGACAAAGGAACAAGGACCTTGTCAATTGCAGAGATGTTAAGGTAAGACAAGGGAGGTCTAAGCTAAGGATCTCTGCTGCAAAAGCGCAGGTATTTATACATAAGGGATCTGTGCATGGACCATGAGAAAGATTAACTAGAAATGGTAAGGGAATAATGATGACGCGTCATACAATATGGGGAGCCAATGAGAAGGCGACGCATTATTCGTATTACAAATGAAATGAATTGGAATATCAAAGCGCAGTCAATGGCATCATGACTGCGGACTGCAGAGTCACATGAGAGAAACGGCAATTGCCAACTGGATAAGATCATGTGAGACAGGTGAAAAGAAGAAAGTGTACAAGGCGAGAGTTGAACGATCAACTCATAGTAATACAATGTATAGCTGGGAAAGTTAAGGAAGAAAAAGGTAGTCCAGGATGAATTGTAACACACTCTATTCAACTTCAATTTACTCCTACAAGTATTGCTACAGCTAGAAGCTATGCTTTAATGTTGTTATGAATACTTTCATTGTACACTACTAAAGTACTATATCTACTAGTTCAGACTTCCAAACCTTCAGAACTTCAACTGTCACATGACCCAAAGCACATTGATCTGCATGAAAATAATGTCATGCTGAGTCAGGCCAAGTCAGGATAAATTCAAACAATAGACAGCATTGTTTCAACAAAAGTATCTAGCAAATGAGAAACCCTATAATAAATTCAACCAGTTTCAATGGTTGAATCACTCTGAAACTTCAGGGCTACTCAGCCCTTACTATGATCTACCTACCCATATTCTTCCTAAATATTATCCCTATCCCTTGAGGAGATATTAACTTATCTTACTTACATCCCACAAACATTGTCTGTTAGCTAGTTATTTTGAATTCTTTGTTTCATTTTATTATACTACCTACACATAGCCAAGTACTTAACATTCACACAATCACATGACCATGTATTACCCCTGGACAAGTCATACTAAGAGAGTATGAGTCAGCAGGCATCATAGTTAGCCCTAACTTTATATGACTTCAGAAACAATGTACTAAACCCAGCTTGGCTTAGGATGAGTCATCAATAAGTTAGGAAAGAACAGCGGGGGAAAATGTCTTACTCAACACTTTTCTCAGGTGGGTTGAGTGGGTTGAGTGGGTTGAGAGGGCTGAGTGTGTCGAGTGATGTCGAGTGTTTCATATATTTTGTGTTTCCCACATGGATTTCCTTCTTTGTCCACCAAAAACCATGTGGCTTGGCTGTAGGAAATCCCTTGTCCATTAAGTAGGGCAAAAGCACTGCCACTTTCCTTTTTTGGTGTCCATTTACACTTTGCTGTCTCGACTGCCAGTTGCCACAGCTGCAACCCAACCATTGCAACTACTCCCCTCTCTATATCTACACCTGTCCATATATTTGTGGAATATAGTCATCTGAAGTCTTACATTGGCTTGGTTTGTTCTTGGTGAGTTTAATACCCTACTAAATGCTGTTTTGGCCATGATCTGATAAGAGATCTGACTGTTGATAAGAATTTTTCTTGCTGGTATGTGTACATATGCCATTCTATGGTCTAACAATCAATTATACTATTGACAGTCTATCAAAACTGTGTGAAAGTGTAAGTCTTTGGATTAGGCACTTGATCTTTGCTTTACTACAGTGTCAAGAGTGAAAACCAGTCACTCAGGAAGAAGTGTGATCAAGTCTCTACTACCTAGCTTCACAGATTCAACTCTGTGTGTCTGCTGGTTGCCTGGAGACCTCTGATACCACTACAGAGTAGAGACTGATTGGAGGCAGTCAGGGAGATTGACAGGTCTTTAATTTGTCTTTTCATTCTTGCTGTTACCTATCATTTTGTCTCAGGCTTTTTGCCTTTATTTCTGTCATACTCCTATTCTGGTTGCCATTCAGTTAACTCTTGGCACTACTGTGTAAGGCAGAGGGATTGGTATGCATCCTTGACCACCTTTCTGAAAACTTGAACCTGGCCATATCTGGTGCTTTTTCCCTGGATTTGGACCTTCTTGGATCTGGACCTTTCCCACTGGACCTGGATTTTTCCCCTTGGACCTGGACCTTTCCCTATTTGGACTTTGCCATACCTTGAATCTCAAAATCTCAAACCTTTGATTCAGAATGTAGGTATTTCTAGACTTTGTATTAATATTTCATATGAAATTTCCATTAGGTCTACTTCTCCCACCTCCCCCCAACATGCTCAAAATGCTGCTTGCCAGGCTGAACATGATCAACATCAGCTTGGTTCTCCTCCCTTCCATCATTATCCCCATCCTGCCATGCAAATGCCATTAGATATTCCTGCTGCTTTGGTGGTGAGTTTATTTTAACACATGATAAATATGTAAAATATCAAATATGAATTTTCAGATCCATCCTCCTGTTCCAGTTCAACAATATCCTGGCATATCCTGTCATCAAATTGCACATCATGACATGCAATGCATATACAGAGATCAGGTCCAGCACCAATTTCTGCCACCACCACCACCACCACCACCACCACCATTTCCTCCTCAAATTCTGCCTCCCCTTCCTTAGCCACTCATACTTCCAAATCAGCAACTACCCTATCAAGCATTTGTGCCACCCCCTTCACAGCCTCAAAACCTTTCTCAAATGGATGCTCGGGTGGATTACAGTGCTTGCCTATTAGAAGGATTCAATGAAACTCATGAGAGGTGGCACAACTGAAAATGCAACTGCTCCTCTGCTATTCATGCTGATGCTGGTCCTACTCAACCTCCTCCACAAAACCCACAGACCCACCAGCATGTCATTAATTTTCAACATGGATCAGAGATTTCTGCAAGCTCAGCAGAAACAACAACAAGAACATTCCATGAGATTGCAACATCTACAGTAGCAGCAGTAAGAGCATTATTACCAGATGCAGATGCAGCAAGAGGCATTGCAATAACAGGAGATACTTCACCAAAGAGCTGCTCAGGAGCAGCAAGAGAGGATACATCAACAGAAGCTACATTGCCAAAGGATTGTTCAGGAGCAGCAACAAGCATCGCAAAGAGAGCTGCTACATCACCAAAGGATTGCTGATAAGCAACAACAAGCATTGCGAAGAGAGTTGCTACATCACCAAAGGATTGTTGAGAAGCAGCAACAAGCATTGCAGAGACAAGAGCTAGATCATCAAAGAGTTCTTCAGGAGCAGCAGCAGGCTGTGCAGAGACAAGAGCTGGATCATCAAAGAGTTCTTCAGGAGCAGCAACAGGCTTTGCAAAGACAAGAGCTAGATCATCAGAGACTTCTTCGGGAGCAGCAACAGGCACTACAACAACAAGAGGAGCAGTATGAGCATCAGGAGCACCAAGCAGTTCAGCAAGTGCAGCAACTCTCTCAAGCTTAGCTTGCACAGGCCTTGAGAGAACATACCCAGCACTCAGCAGAACACTATGACCAAGATCATGCAAGACAACAGTAAGCATATGCTTCGAATATTCAGCAACATGTCATTTATTTATAATTCTCTAGATCTGATTTTGCTTTAAGGTCTCCCTCTCCAGCTTCTGATTTTTCTGCTCCAAGATCTCCTACCCCACCACCAACTCCCCCTTCTGGTCCTCCTTCACCCAGATCATCTATATCCAGAAATTCATCACCAAAACTTCATCCACCCCCTCCTGATCCTAATTCTGATGACTCTAGCTCTAGCTCCAGCTTCTCTAGCAGTTCTAATGACTTTATAAATCCTCAACCCCCCTATCATATTCCTCCTGGTGGAAGACAATATGCTGAGCCTGTTCAAGTCCACTCTCTTGGACCCATGAATATCCAA
>JBBPRF010000255.1:0-34838 GCA_038092875.1 Lanmaoa pseudosensibilis
TGTGTAGAACTGCCGACGAATATCTCAAGTCTGATAGGCATGGAGAAGAGCGATCCATGGCAGGTGGTGTGGGTTTTGGCTTCGGGTTGAAGAAGAAGTCAAACGGTACGAATCGTGGCGGGAAAGGAGTTGGTGAGCAGTTAGACGTAAATGGGGTCACTCCATTGAATTAGTGTTTTCTGCGAATGCCACTGTTTTTCGATTGGAAAAACTGACACGCCCGCCAGTGCTTTAAAGTCGGTCCTCCCACTGGAATTTTCTGGACGAGGTAAAATAAGAAACCATGGGATAAACATGGGCCTGGATCTGAGCGCTTACTCACATATCTGACTGATATACTACATATGCCTCGCACCATCTATTTAACGTGGCCCGAGGGAAGGTGTTCTCTGGTTTCTAGCTAACGTCCTCCATTAGAAAGCCCCTTCACCATGTCTACCCGCATCAAGCTCGTCTTGGTCCGTCTCTGGTCTCTCATGCATGATGTCTGCGACTGACGGCATGATCTGCTCGCAGGGTACAGCCCAGTTTGGTCGAGGTGCCCCTCCCTTGGGTGCAAGGGTCAACACAGTCCAAGACGCACAGAAACTCGTCGATATATTCGTCAGCCACGGGTACGACAAGCTCGACACCTCACGTGTGTACGGTGGTGGTACCTGCGAAGAGGTAAAAAGCGCTTGCGATGGGTGCAGCTGCGTTTGAAAACACACGTTGGGGATGCTCACTACGCTGCTTTTCTCTTCGTAGCTCATCGGCCAGCTCGACTTGAAGGGATGTACTGTGGACACAAAGTTTGTCTTTTCGGGAAAAGAAGCGCCTCGTATTCGACATACATGACTGAGCTCGTGTCAAATATAGAGTACTTCCCGCCGGACCAGGTGGGCTCAAGGCGGAAAAAGTCAAGAAGGCGTTGGCGGCATCGATCAAGGCCCTCGGAAGTGTCAAAATCCAAACGTTCTACTTGCATGGACCGGATAGAAGCACACCTATCGAGGAGACGCTTCGTGCTGTGAATGATCTATACAAAGAAGGCACTTTGTGAGTTCTACAGTCGGGTTTTTTTTTTGTATGACGGTCTCCGTTGATGCTTAACCAGTGAAGAGTTCGGGCTGAGTAACTTCACCTCTTGGGAAGTTCGTCTCGTCTCCGTATTTTACATCCACCTTGAGGCTCAGCCTCTCCACCATCCAGGTCGCTGAAGCAGTGTCCACCGCCGATAAGCACGGTTGGATCAAACCGACCATTTATCAAGGTCTGTACAACGTCATCGAGCGCAACATCGAAGTAGAGTGCGTACCTCCAAGCATAGGAGGGGCCGTCTAGGATAGCTAAAACACGATGCCTTTTTCAGACTCTTGCCTTGTCTGAGGCACTTTGGCATCCGATTTTACGCCTACAGTCCGCTTGCGTACGTGGTCATCTCCTCCTCCTCGTCTCGCCCGATCGTGCTGGCTCAATCCGTACTCAACAGGGGCGGCGCGCTTTCTGGACACATATTGACCGAGGCGGATATGAAAGCGCCTGGTGGTCGATGGGATCCCACTGTCTCTGTCATCGCCGAAAATCTGCGGAAGAATTATACCCCGATGTTGCCTGCGCTCAGGGAGTTGAATGACTTGCTGGTCAGTGTCACCAAGTGTTTGCGCCCATAATGTAACACTGCTGTGTGGTACTCACCCTGGTTGCCCTTGACGTCAGGCCAAAAACAACGTTACCCTTTCAGAAGCTGCGTTTAGGTGGTTGCAGCACCACAGCAAGCTCGACCCAGAGGTCGGGGACCGCGTTCTTGTGGGCGCGAGTAATTCCATCCAGTTGGAATCTAACCTGAAGGAAAGGTAGGCACCTTTTCGTTTTCAATTGAAGAGTGCCCTGACTTGGAGGACATAGTAATGGAGGACCTCTCACCGAAGAGATCGTCAAACTATTGGATAGCACCTGGCTGAAGGTGAAACCGACCGCCCGTGTTTACTTTTTGTAACGGCCATCTGGATTTAACATCCTTAAGCGTTCGCATGCCCATTAATAGAGTAAAACTAGATCTAGCCACGCGTCAAGGAACCTGAAAACTGTCAACGGAGAACATAACCCAAAACGTCTGGGAGTCTACGCACAATGAGGCCTTTACAAGGGGAGGTGCCCTGGTTCAGTCTATCACCCAAAAGTCTAAAAAAGATGACAAGAGGGAGATTCGAACTCCCGCCTCCATTCGGAGATGAGAAACCCGCCTAAGCAGGCAAGCTTATGAAAGCTTGAGTCACACGCCTTGGACCGCTCGGCCATCTTGCCATGTCGAAGTTAGTATCATGATGGCTGATGGGTGAAAGCAATCAACTCGCTCTAAAATTGTGTGACCAAAGTTATTTGCCTCATATATTGATGACACCAATAGCTTCTTTTTTGGTCGATCCATATGTCCCTATATATTTCATACTCGTTAAGTATCCTCCATACCTAGTGGGAACTCTTCTACAAGTGAAGGCCAATTGACCAAGTCAGTGGCTGCCCAGGGCATATTAACAGGGATTTCACTCGGTAACCGAAGGGAAATGCATCTACGCACGCCAAAACACTGGGAGTGTGGGACTCAACTAGTCCAATACCCACTAAACTCCTCCAGGGGTGGGGTTCAAACCGGTGTGCTATAAGTTAATGGCATCAATACAGCATCAATGACAATTAATACCTTGATCAACTCATTCAATGTTGCTTGACTTGGAAATTTCAAAAGGAAGCTTACAAATGGTGTTATTTGGGTATAACGACAGGTTTGGGCAAGTGATACTGTATGTATCGTCACTGGGCCAGAGCTTCTGACTCAGGAGCGCGATGATGATTCTTAATCCAAGCATTTGTCCATTCTAGGTACTAGCAAACAGACTCGCAGTCCCAAAACGATAGACTTGCGCCGGACGACCCTCGCATGGCATCGCACGTCAAGTTGTAACCTTGGCAACTCGGTGGCTGCAGGCTGGTGTTTCGTGATATGAGATTTCCATCTTCGGTTAGGGTTTCGAGCTGGTCAGCATCAGGCATTCGTCCAGTCAGAGTCCTTCGAGCCCACGGAGGGGGTCGAGATGGAGAATTGAGAACGTCGTTGAAGAACATGCAATAACGATACCAGGAGGCAAGGATCCCGGAACGATAGACTTACAAAGACAGTCAGATACTCAATGGAATGTAGGTACTTTCTGTGAACACGATAAATTGGGGTGGATGAGCTGCGAGCGTTAGAGCATATGGAACCAGGCAGGGTACCAATACTCGGAGGAATTGTGGTGTGACTAGTAGTGTGAATGCAAGGCCACTATTGATGATATCTCAAGTGAGGAGGAAAGACGTACTACATAGCGCGGAGCTCAGATACAAGATTCGGTGGGGTAGGAATGAAGGCCGATCACGCGGGACCAAACATACGCAATTGACAGCGTGGAGAACGCACTGGCAAGAAGACTCCGAAGTGCTGGATGGTCTCATCTTGGAATGATTCCGCACCGGAAAGTGCCGCGGGCAGACGATAAGCAGGCGGTCAGAGAAAGGAGTGGGACACGAACGGGCTGAGAAATCGAGAGAGATATGCGAATGGGCAGAGAGAAAGGAGAGAAAGTGGGGACGGTGTATCTGTTTTCGTCGACGGATCTTTCACAACGCCTTGGCGAGTGTAAATTGCTACAAGCCCGCGCACCCCGGGACCAAATTTAGCTCGCATACCCCATTTCTTCGTGGGCGAATCATTAGCAACTCAATCTCAGCAATCCCCAGGGCATCGCATTTCGTGCATTTCCGCTTTGTACATATGCTAGGTACCAGCAGCATTTCATTGTCGTAGCAGCGCACCTAATGGTCAAAACTATGTTCCTCGTGGTGACACGTATAGGAGGCTCATGAGTGCATTAAAGTCATCAGATACATGAAAGGCATAAAACAAAATGACTCGAAACCCGACCTTCCGAACGAACTATACATCTGGTGAATCGTACCCTTGGGAGAAAGAAAGAAATGATCAGCGGCTCTAAAGTCGCTGGCAACAAACAACAAGTCTAAATGCTCGAGTTGGGACTCGACGTGAGCAATGCATTGTCTCCATTCATGCTTTCATTGTGCTCGGCGTCCGAGTCCATGCTCGAGCATACTCTTTGGCTGATCCAACTCAGTCCCCAGGCACCAGCCCGCGTCATTATCCAGACTGCTGCTCGTACACCAGGGATAAGTCGCACCACGTCACGAAAGTCCCAAATGTCTCGGTGATACGTGATCTGGCCTTGTTCGTTAAAACTGAGTCGTGTCATGACAGGGAGTTGGAAATGGAGCGGCGACGGCACGGAAATAGGCGTCCCAGGTATCGGCAGTGACGGAGAAGCTGGGACGGAGAGTGACAACTGTGAATCACCAGGAGAGGCCGGCGGGTGGCGTAACATCAAGGTTTTGGGTATTCTGTATGTGGTATGAAGGTCGGGAAAGAGGAGGATGTTGAGGGTGTACTCGACGAAGCTCTTCTTGTGACCATCTAGGGTGATATGTATGAAGCAGCCCATGACCTTGGTGATTAAAAACACGCACCAAAACTCTCCGTCTCACTGATGTCATCTACTTCCGCCCAGACCCGGATTGCCTTGAACCAAGGATCGTCGCCGAGTTTATTTGGTGGACGAGCCCTCAAAAGGGCGTGAAGAATTGATAATGGTCGAGGCACATCGACGGCGCAACAGCGACGGGTCAGAGTGTGAATGTCGGAGATGAGCGCGCGGGATGTGGCAGTTATCAGCGGGTTCTCGTATCTAGGGTCGTGCATTATTGCTCGATGAGAGGATGGGCGCCAGATCAGACACTTACACTGTCCCAATCGTCAGGTAATCTCCGTTTGTGAGACGAGAGAGCACGTACCTGCACGAGAGTCATAAAAAAACTCGGAAGTACCCAGGAAACTAGGAAAAGTGGTTTCATGCCCGCAGACTTCGACTGTGGTCGAGCTTCTTTGGATAATCGACAACTCCCCTATCGAAGGGGATTTATGTACCATCAGCCGAGTCGGGAGACTGGTCTGTATCGTCAACACAGGTGGTTCGGATGAGCTAGGGGCTATAGACATGGATGTGCACGGGGTCGTTCTTGGGCGTCGTATTAAGCGAACGTCGAAGCCGTATGGCGAGCTCGTACTCTAGTAAAAGGCTGGCTAGAAAATAAGCTAAGGGTCGACACCGTCGAGTTGAAAGTTGGATTCAGAGGGAGAACAAGGCTCGCGCAGCGGAAAGATCCACCAATTTAAAATTACCTTTATCCGGAACTTTGACAAGAGGTCCACCCTCTTCCTCGACTGAGTGCGTGTTTTGAGGTATATATTATATTGCTGCTCGAAATGATAGATCAGTGTCATATCTATCACACATCCCTCTATTTCACACCCCAGTTAATCGTCTCCTCGACGATTGATCATAATCGATGGTCACAGATTGTTCTACGTGCACCTGAACATCCAGCTCCACCTCGTGAGGCGGACTCGGCGCATACTCCATGTCAATCGGAGTCTTCTGGATTTCGCATGGTGAACGTAATGCAGTGACAATAGAACGCTGATGCTGAAGCGGGCGGGTGAGGATAATGTTCTCGAATCGTGCTACCTCCGCGGGTTCAGAAAGTTCTGGAGAAATGAAATGTGAGCTATACTTGGGCACAATAGGAAACAGCGCACCTCTTAGATGAATCAAGATCCGTTGACTCATTATCCAGGTGACCGCGTAACCTATTGACGCGCTAATGTAACATTGCATGCTTGTTCAGGTAGCAACGAGGGTATATTGACACTTACCCTGCAGACTGATCCACGTGGGGTTACGGTAAGATTTCGCTACGCAGTTTGATCGGAAATGATGACAGCCTCACCTGTACAGCTTGATTACTTGCCCGGTACAGGACTAGATTGAAAACATTGACACCTTCAGAGTGTTCAGCGCAGGAAAGCCGGGAGGGTGAGTGATCCCACCAGTCAACACCAGAAAATACCCGAGTCCATCATAAATCATCCTATGAGGGACATCAATCCTATGTGGCGTGTCGTATGGGCCAAGAACACTTACGTTCTGATCAACCGAGACAATCTACGATTGGAGCGGAGGGTGATTCAGCGTCCATTTGACAAAGACGAGTAAACCAAGACTGACCTCCCATTAATAGAATTATATCGCACAAGGTAAAATGTAGAAACGGATAGAGCTCCGGTGTCCCAGATCATCGATACGAGATAGTATGCCCATGCAGTCGGATGGGCGCCGTTATTTCCCGGAGTGCAGCTGAATGCTGTTCAATGGCTATTCGGATTGCTACCTGATATAGACTCACCTCCCCTGTAGTTACGGATGCACAGGATCAGTTGTGCTCAAGTGGTATAGCAGCCGTTCAACTTACATTTACCGAGACCGCTGACAATTCTTTCAGCTATCTCCATTTAGCGTCTGACAAGAAAAGCACTCACGGATACGATGGTACATGTTGGTAAACCATTCAAGCTGTGCAAGAATGTTTAGCAAGGAAGGCGGCGGAGTCTGGAAGTTTCATGACTGACCGCTGTCGTAATGACGAAGGCTGTAGCGAGGGCGATACCAACTGATTTTTGTCTCCGAGCAATGTTGAAAGTTCTTTTCAAAGGATGTTGAGTTGGCCGAAAATAGAACGAAAGCCAACTTACCTGACGCCAAGGATGACTTGTGAAATCATAGTTTGAAGGACTGAAAATCCGTCAGTGGGAAGAGCGAGGCGAATTCGAGACCGAACGAACCTTTAAGAACAGGTGCGACTAGATAGTAGTTATTACATGAATCGATAGTGAACGACGTGGCGAGGACACCATAATTGCTGACAACCATGACAGCGATGCTAACATAGCTGTTGCCCAATCAGACAGGGAAACGAACAAGCCCGAGGAAGGCGAGACTCACCGAATGAGGATAAAGAGAACGCAACCCAGGCTAAACCAAGCAGAGAGTCAATCATCAATGAGGACCAGCCGACAAGACGAAATACCTCGGGCGAAAGATGTCAGATTGACTTCGATAAAACCGCAATTCAGCGGGCAACGTGATCAGGTAGCTGTGTGTAGATGAACAACAAAGAACTGCGAGGGACCAGTTATCGAGACTCACTCATAAGTGGCGATCGAGATTGAGACGACTCGCAGGTACTTTTCAGCCTCTGCTCCAACACTCATTTGGGGAAAAAATTGGGACTGTCAAGGTTAAAGAAGGTTGAGCTAATTTATAAGAATGTCATGCTCACCTACCGAAGGTGACCCGTTTGCTGCCGTTAGGTGAGTAACAGGTAAGCTCATTATTATTATAATGTCCGGTGCACTGGAGGCATGATGTGACACACATGAACGGAAAGTGGGTAAACTCAGGCACTACCATGCTACTGAAATAGTTGGCAGGAGTCAAGTGACTTGCGGCATCCAATGAGTTTTCGACTGGCCCACCGATCAGAGTCGGGACTTGATCCAGCCATGCTACAGCCTCTTGCCAACCGATCGCGTATACCTCCCCAGAATTGTTGGGGTTGTGTTTCCGCATTTGGAAGGTCTCATCTGAGTTTGAGATGTGGCACCCAATTCCGCAACCCAGCCCATAACGCCCAAGTCTCCGACGGAGTCCGACGTCTCACTGGTAGACAGTTGCCGTCCCCTTACGTCCACGTTGGACAGCTTCGCATGTTCTAAATTACAAAATGTAGAGATCAATCTTCGATTCGTCTAGCTCCTAAACCCCACGCCGCCCAGCAGCTTTGATTGCTGTACCATTTTCGAGCACAGGCAAGCGCTTGCGCGCATCAGGCGAGCTTGGCCCTGGTAGGAATGCTGCGCCGACGAGCCAAGCTAGATATAAGCCCATTAGTTCGTCGGACACCGTGGATGTCGTAGTGGGATATTGGCTCTGCATCAGCAACGCAGCTGTGTTTGCATCTTCTAATTCAGGGGCCTTCGTGCTTGTTGGAAGGTCGTCCATGACAAAGTGAAGTAGTGGGAACAACGCGTTGTCTTGAACCTCCATAACATGCTTCTCCAGTTCCCGTCTCCAGGCAAGGTATTCACACTGTCGCGTCGAGAAGCCGTACTCTGCCAGCGACGAGAGCAAGTCGTTGAACGTCGGAAGTGGGTTGGCCACAATGTGTAGCACCGTTTGTGTGGCATTGGGTAGTGGGAAAATTGCGGCGAGCGCTGTGCATCGTGCAACATGGTCGACGGGCACCATATTCACAGTATTGTTGATGTCAGGGACGAGCCCGAGTTGTACGCACCCCTTGACCATCCGCCATATGAAATCATCCGTATTTGTTACTGCCAAGCGCGGGTCAGCCGCAATATCAATCACCCAGGGCCAGATAAGCGTACCCGCTGTCTTTGAATCCCCGACGACATACCCGGGCCGCACAATGTGTCCTTTGAGCCCTCGCTTCCCCGCCTCAAACAACAACTTTTCGGAGACCCATTTACTTTGTCCATAACCGGTCTTGAGACCAATCCTCGCGCCCTCGAGGTCATCGTCTTCGGGTATACCTCTGTGCTTGGTGTGCCTGTGCGACAACGAATCAGAGAGTCGCACATAGTGTTCGGTATCGATAGCCGATGTTGAAGAAACGAAAACAAAAAGCTTCTGCTTTGTCGTCGAAGCGAGTTCAACTCCTGTCAGGGTCCCAATCACGTTTGGCGATCGGAGTCGCTCGTACGGATAAACCCAATGCACCTGCGCATAGATATTTCTGAGATTAAGCGCCCAACAAGAATAAAAGGAGGACAAACCAAAGCGCCATTATGCAACACTACATCAGCTTCAGCTGCAATCCGAGCCCATGTACCCTCGTCCATGCCAAAATGATCTTGCCCGAGGTCCCCGATGACCACTTCAAGCCTTCCAGAGGCTACCCATTCCTCGTCCCAGACACCGCGGTCGGTCGATCCTTCCTTCAGCCGTTCTAGCCCATTTTCAACTGAGGGAGAACGAACGAGACATATGACTTTCTGTACCCTCTGTTGACGCTGAAGGAGATCACGAAGGACGAATGCACCGAGATACCCAGTAGCCCCTGTGAGGAACACTGTCAAGGCGCGCGCGTGAAACTCGGGGGGTAACGGCGGGTAGGAATCGCGTAGGCGAGGAACCAGATGTTCGAAATCTTGACCATATTCGACAACGACAGGCGGAATAGAATTTGAGCCTTGAGGGACAATACCAAAGTCTGGGTCGCGCAAAGTATCGACGGCGGCTGCCAAACCACTGATGGTTGGTTGGGTAAAGATGAGGCCCAAGGGCGCTTCGACGACGAATACCTTTCGTATCTCGAAGATGAGACGTGTTGCCAGGATCGAGTGTCCTCCAAGATCGAAGAAGCTCTCGTCTAATGGCATTGTCTCTGGTGGCTTGGGCAACACCTCTGCCCATATTGAACACAGCTTTTCTTCTGTGGGACTGATCACCCTTTTTTGATCACCCTTGGAGGCAGCTTTGTTTTCGGCATGAGTGGCATGTGCATGAGCTGTATCTGGGAAAGGAAGCGCAGGTTTGTCTATCTTGCCATTGGGGTTAAGGGGCATGCGATGAAGAGGAACGAATACTGGTCGAGTACGAAGAGTTAGCCAGAAGATCAGCACGGCCCGAGTAGCGACGCACGTGTAGGAATGCTATAACTGGGCAATTTTTTCTTGAGATGTTCTCTGATGTCTTTGATGAGTCGTCTGAATTTCGGTATGCTCTTGACGCCGTTAGCTTCTTCGCCATCGCTGAGCTCGCTCGTGAAACCATTCAACAGCGCGCCATCGAGCGGCACGAAGTAGCTGACGAGTATCTTTTCTTCGTCCTTGTCTCTCCGTACGAGCGTCACGTTCTCGCGAACGAGTGGGTGTTGACTCATCAAGGTATCGATCTCGCCGAGCTCGATTCGGAAACCACGTATCTTGACTTGATCATCTGCGCGCCCTGTGCACTCAACACGACCATCGGGAAGATACCGCCCGAGGTCGCCAGACTTATACATCCGATCGCGGATACCCTTCCAGTGCCGTGACTCAGGCCCGGCGAGACCCTGCAGCGGGTGTAGTATCGTGTCCCTCCAAGGTGGTGACGACGAGGCAAACCAATTTGAAACGAACTTTTCGGCGGATGCCTCAGGGTCGAGATAACCCTCTGCCAAGCCGCCTGACCGCACGTAGATCTCCCCGACTTCGCCGACCCCGCACGGAACGGTCTTGTCGGACCGATTGACAACGAGGAGTTGGACGTCAACCATACCTTCACCAGCAGGCATGATATCCTTTTGGGTAGCAAGGAAAGTTGGATCTGCAGACACGGGTGGAATGGTGAAATAGGAGACTGCGCGCTGTGTTTCGGTAGTTCCGTACATGTTAATGATATGGACATTTGCAGCAAGGGACTGGAGCCGAAGACAGTCGCGTTTGGTGAGAACGTCGCCGACGAAAAAGGCGCTGCGGAGAGACGGAATTTGTCGAGTAGCCTGCGCGGAGAGAAGTTGACCCATTGCAGGGGTGAGGTGAGTAACGGTGACCCTGTTGGCATCCATCCACTCCGCGAGCCGGCCGGGTGTCCCTATGTCTTCTGCGGTAGGAACGTAGAGCTCCGCGCCGAAGAACAGGGGTGTGAAGACTAGAAGAGAGATGAAGACACAACTATTGCAGAACAATAGATACTCACTATCTCGCTGGATGGGGTCATGAGCAATACCACTGAGCATGGTGAACTTGGAGAATTCGCCCAGCGTAAATCTCTCACCCATCCAAGGGAAGAAATGGGTCAAACTGTAGTGACGTCCCTTGACCCCTTTTGGGATGCCGGTGCTGCCACTCGTGAAGGATAAGGTACCGATACTGTCAGGTCCGAGGATGACATTCGGATCAGTTTCTGAAAGGTGATAACGTGACTTCAGTACGTCGGTTCCATTGACACTTCCGCCAAGAATTCCGCCGGTTGCCGAAAATTCGAGTGCGGGGACTTCGACGCGAATCTTGAGGTTGCTTGAGAGGAACTCTCGAACGCTAGGCCCGATCCTCCCTGCCCCAGCTAGAACGATGAGTCCACGAGGCTGGGCAACTTGTAAGTATATCTGTTGCCGTGACGGAGGATACGCAGGATCTGATGAGCAACGTGTGAATCACTTCCTTGACGTTAGCTACACCGAAGAACAACACACCAATGACAGAGAATGTCGCGCCAGCTTTGAGGACTGCCATGACCCCAACGACGAGCTCCACACTCCGATACGCGTAGATCATCACGACTTCTTCTCGTTTAATGCCTCCTTGAAGAAGGTGATGTGCCAGGATATTCGATGCTCTCCTGATATCACCGTACGTGTAGGTGCGTGCGTCTTGTCTCCCATCCGGAGTCGTGGATGGAAGGCTCTGGATCACGCATGACCGGTCCGGCCAGCGGACTGCATTACGCGAGAAAACATCTGTTATCGCCCCTTTCCAATCACACCAATGGAGATCTGCGGTTGGGTTGGGTAGATGGACCCTTTGACCATCGGTCAGCAGGGACACTGATCCTACGAGAGCTGCGGGGTTTGCAGAGACTTTTCGCAACAATGCTGAGAGTTGGTCGACGATGAACAAAATACGGACAGGGCTGAAGAGTAGAGAGTTGTAGAGGATGCGGAGTGCTATGCGGGGAGCAAGGGAAGAACGAGTGGTCGCGGGGGGTCGCATGACGAAGATGGTGAGATCGGATGTCAGACTGGTCGAGCGAATAAAGTTCTCGCGAGGTTGGTCAGTCTCGTCAAAGAAACGAACACGAAAGAGTGGGCGAGTGTTTTCCACAGTGTCTTCCTTGTCCTTACGTAGGGCTTGGACGATGGTTTCGTAGGGGAGTACATCAGCCTCTGCCTCCTTCTCGACAAGTTGGACGCGCCGGACGATGGACCAAAAAGTATCGGATGGATCGACAGTCAAACGTAGGACCAGAGGTGCACTGGCCGCGGCAGATGAAGAACCGATGACGATGTCGGTGTCACCAGTGTAGCGATGTAACAGTACAGTGAAAGCAGCAAGGAGAAGGTGGAACGCGGAAGGACTGCTGTCTGTATTTTGCGCATCATCGTCTTCTGCGTCCCCGTTGTCCGTTTGGAGAGCGAGTTTCAGCAAGGCGAGGGATGTCTGTTCTGGAAGATCGGCGGCGTGGGCAGCTTCGATCAGTTTGTTGGTCCCGACTGGTCTCGGGTAATCAGTCGGCAGCGACATCGACGGAAGGTGTTGCAACCTCGCCAGTACTCTGGAGAGTGCATCGGTTGCCATCGTGCTGGACGGAGTCGAGGTTGATTTTGCAAGTATGCACAAGAAATTTTACTTATGACTCGACGTGAAGGATTGGACCCTGAGATCAAGTGAGCTACCTAGTATAAACAACTATCGTCTTCCGATCTAATCTTCAAATATTTTCGGTCACTATCGGCCAGGCAAGTCCAAGGTTATCTTTACCATCTCAACATATTGAATTCACGAGTAGTAGTAGTACATGGTGGTGATATTCGTTGCAAGTGCAATCAACAGGTTCGGCCGATAAACCCGTAGTAATTTTCCGAGTCAGGGCTTGGCATGATAAACCGGATGCTATACTACCGTATGAGACCAGTCCGTGAAACACGACAAGAGTACTTACAGAATTGGGTGAAGAGATAATGAACTGCAATAATACCCCTGAGGCCTGCTCTAATCATCATCGAAGATCAGATCTTCAGACTCCAGAGACGAATGTTGTGATCACGGTAACCACCCGCAAGATAACAACCATCCGGAGATATAGTGACAGTGTAGACTTCGTTCGCGCCTGCGTGTGCGGCGGCAGGTTGCTGAGGCCTACTAATCGTGTCCCAGTCGCAATGCGCTCCCCCTCACGGTATGCTACGGTAGAGCGTACCTAGCTGTCATGCGCATTTGTACACGAGCAGAGCAGTGAACCGGTGATAGGGTTGAGGAATGTAATAGATCTGTAGGCCGCGGAAATGAGCTATTTCTCCTCAAGCCATACCAGAGCGAGTATGAGGTTCCCCGTAAGATTTGTGAGGGGCGAGCTAACACGCTCACCCAAGGCAATGTTCCAGATTCGGATGCTTCCATCTTCTGCGCCAGTCGCCAACTGACTTGCATCAGGCGAGAAGGTGACAGAGAGGATGCTGCGTTTGTGACCTTCGAGGGGACCAGCGACGACCTCACTAGTCGAGGTACTCCAAATCAAAACAGCATGATCATCGGACACAGTGGCCAATGGTTTCGAATCAGCCGAGAATGACACCCCGCGGACTGACAAGGAATGTTTTCGCGAAGGGACAGCGACCTTTGTCCAACTCGCTATGCTCCACATCACCACCGTACCATCAGCACCACCGCTGGCAAGAAGTGGTCCGTCTGACGATGCGGCCATCGCTGTAACCCCGCTTCCGTGGCGAATTATCCCCAGCTGTCTCCCTTCCTCCACCTCCCACACCCGAATCGTTCCCCCATGTGAGCTGCAGACAAGGCTGTTGCTGTCTGGGAGAAAGATGAGTGCCGAGATCGTCCTAGTATGGCTCTCCAGTCCTGAGGTATTTCAGTGCTGGTGTCAATTTCCTTCGTCGAAATGCATTTCTGACAAAGCGTAGAATTCTTGGCATATACTTGGTTCGACATGAGAGAAGGCTAACAGTTAGGACGCGTTAACGAACCCAGCACTCACGTGGTGGCACTGGACAACGGAAAGACGCCAATAGTCGTTCTCCGCCAGACTACTCGAGAGATGCCTACTGAATGTGTGGTCTGTATATTTATCTGGGGTGGGGTAAATAGCATTGACACACAGCGTTGGGTTCGCGAGTGAGAGGTCTGTAAGAAGTGGGGGTGTGGAAATGTTCAACGCAACGCGGGAATGCACTGCCTGCGATCTTGCTTGCGATTATTCAAAGAACACGTCGGAAGCATGCCAGTACCATATATTACACACAAACTTGAATACAGATCGACACGAAACACAGCACCAGATTCGTAATCTACACCACTCACTCAGCGAAGTTGACAAGCTTTCGCCTCATCTCCTGGAGTCGGGTCCGCGTCGCTTCCAGCTGGCCCCGCTTCGCCTCAGTGGCTGGATCCTCGCTCACCAACTCTTTCATACGATCAGCAAAGTTGCCCGTCGAAGTTGTATCAGCCATAAGGCGCTGGAGCAGGTTGATCGACAATCTCTCTGCTAGAGCCCGATGCAGGGATTGTTCAATCTTCAACGGGACGTGATCAATAATGCGCTGCACAACTGTCGTTCAGCCTCTCATTGCGTCTCTTTCGTGGATATCCCCTACCTTGTATGCGATGGTAAAGTATGCGCGCACGTCTGCCATGACGATCAACTCATTCTCAAATTGGTCTCGAGGAGATAGACGAGTCAAATCTTCCACAGTGAGACCCTTGTACCCGGCTTGAGCCAGGTAATGCAAGGCTTCCTGTGTTGGTGAACGAGTTTCTTCACGGGCGTATCCTTTTGTTTCGCGGGCGTATGATTTTGTTTCGCGGACGTAAAATTTTGGTTCACAGGGATATGCTTTTGCTTCGCAGTCGTATGCTTCTGTTTCGGGGTCACATGCTACTGTTTCGCGAATGTATTCTGGTCTAGAAATCTTGTATTTTGTGGGGTCCCTGCGAGCTTGCCGATACTTAGCAAGCCATGTTCCACGAAGGTTCTCGTAATCTTTCAGGCTTTGAGTGTAGTTTGGAGTTATCTCAAGTCCCAGAGTTTCCTTGATCGCAGCGAGTGCTCTCTGTCTGTGTTCTTCGATGTCGGGGCGAATGAGATCTCTGCAGACGAGATAGGGTCTACATCAAGCCTTCGTAACGACGTTATCGACGACATACGAGATCATGTCCTGGAGGACCTTGAATCGGCCAAAGTGTGTCTTGACGAGTTGCTGAATGACATCATCAAGTACATCATTTATCAATGTCAGACACGTCTCCGCGGGCGCAGACCATAGGGTCGTGAACTGGTTGATGAGACGAGTCTTGGCCTCGTACGGAATATTCCCAGGAAGCTCCCAGGCAATCGACCTGGATTGTACGTCAGAACGCGCAACTAGTAAAGGAACGGAATGGAACGGACTCCAAGATGGTCTTGCGAACTTCATACACTCCCATGGTCTGTACTCTATCATTATTAACCGTGACGTGTTCCGATTCGTTAGATTCGAGAACATCGAACGTCACGTATTGCGTGGGTTCCTCGAAAGGACGGAAGTCCGGAGAAGTTCCTCGAATGTTTTGAGCGAATATAGTGTAAAGCGCTCGATTTCGCTGCGCAAGGCTCTTGTCCGAACTAGCACCTGAGACGGCGCCCTTGAAGGCATCGCAGAAAGCATTGACTCTCACGAGGACCTCGATTTGTGGATCAGCTTCCAAAGGCTTAGGTAGAGTACTGATCTCTTCCAAGCAAGAGGCGAGCAATCGCTCGACATCCCGTCTGAGCTGTGGTATGCTGCACGATGATTCGTTGAGCCCAGAGTAAAACCCAAGCATTCTGTGGCGCTACGTACGCTTTTTTGATGTGGCTGACAAGCAGGACGCTAATATCTGATACAAACGCTGGGATCCCAAACCGCCCACGATTAGTGACCTCGCTCCAGGGTGAAGCCGTGTCGAAATAGTCTGCAGCGATGTGCTGGAGCGCTGATCTCGAGAGTTGCCGTGCCCGTTGAGCATCATCGGGGAGACGAACACAATAATACCCGTGTTTCAATATGTGCTGACGTCCTTCGATAACTTCGAGCCAGAGTTTCTTGGAATTGACAGCACCGTCTCCGAGCATATCGGGTTTCGTGAGGATCCCTACGAAGAATCCTTGTGAGATACAAAGGCTTGTCGTCAGATATCGACAAACCTATCGTGCGCTCTCCCTCGGGATCAGCTTCCCTGGCTAGTCTTACGGATTGCTGATTCTGTATATCGTCTAAACGGATATATAGTGGTCAGAAACATTCCTGAATAACGAAGGCTGTATGAGTTACCGCTCATTGGTATCGTGGTTAAGATGATCGTGTTCGGTCGACTGATGTAAGACTCGGTGAGATTTCGCACCAGGTCAAGTATCCCCTGGTCCTCATTTTGTATTAGCCCTGTAGAGACGGTCAGCACAGAAATACGTGTGAATGGCACACTAACCTGGTAAATCTACAAAGGACAAGTCGGTGGCGCTAGGATCCTCGATGAAAACAGAGACTGCGTTTTGTGAAAACTTGAGTGAGTTGGGCGAAGTGAAGTTCTTTAAATCCTGTATGCTCTTTCTATGGAAACTTTCCGGGGCGAGATCCGGATTGAGGATAGCTGCTTGCGCTCGACGGAGCCAGACATCCACATCATTCCTGTCAGTGATGGTGGGCCCGAAGACTATCTCCTTCGATTGGAGAGCAGAATGTCCGGATGAGTCGTAGTCAAAGCGGAGTTTGATTTTGCAAGACCAAGTTGTCGCGTTACTAGACATTGTGCACTCCATCGGACACCTGTCTAGAAGATGAGCTCAATAGCAAGGTGGAAAGGGTCGGACACACCGAGTGCAAGTTCCGCTATCTCGGGGAACATTCACCTGGTGTGAACTGTCAGGCATCCTCTATAGTGTAATAAACATTTGGTGTGACTTACGCCACTAACTGCCTCAACCAGGGAGCTTTTTCCAGCTGAATGAGTCAAGAGTGAAACCCAATTCAACTCGTACAGTAGTGTCGATACGTACCGGACTGGCCACCGATAACGACGATAGAAGGAAGATCGATCAGGGTCGACGCGCTGGAGAAACGAGGTTAATGACACGGCGGGCATTGCGGCTCTTAACTTGCCCCAACGAACGCAAGTCGCTGATGAGTTGCATCAATTCCCTGCGCATACGTGCATATTCGGTTGACGAGAGGTCGAGTGCATCCCAGTTGTCGTCCGGAGAGGAGTGTCTCCCTGTTACTACAGAAGTAGACGAATTAGTAGTTGCCTGCCTCGCGACCCTGCGATTGAAGTTGAAGTTCATAAGTATCCGTGAGAGGGGTGAGGGAGAATGGTGGGAGAAGGGCAAGGGTGCAGGCTTTATGCATCCCGCGTGTGCTGTGGATGCGGCGCAAAACGATGATCCTCGCTGCCGACCGCACTACAGCTTAGACACGAGGGATGCAAACATATCGTCATGGTGTACATCCTGTGAGAATTTTATGGTGCTGATACAAGGCACCAGAGCTCCCTGTAGGCGTCCGAACTTCGGAGATTAACGAAGCTCATCTCTGGGCACTGCTACTGTCTGACATCGCGACTTTGGTGGCCAAGGGTTAACCCTAACAGGGGTGCACAGGTACGACATGGTAAGCACAAAGTCCACTGGATTCACCCCAGGGGTCGTAACACGAGGCACTTCTTTGTTGGCGCGGATCCCCATCACTGAAACGGCGAGTTAAGTATACCCACAGAAAAGTAGCATGTCCAGACACTCACGAGCAATCAGTGGCGGTCTGTCCTACAAGGCCTGGCAACGGATAATGAAGGCCTTATCCACGAGTAGAAGCATTCAATGCTGACAGGCCAGTTTCAACTTCATTGTACTTCGAAACTTCAGCCTGGATTCTGTACCACATAATGCTTACCTGACAGCTGTATGGCATGACTGTGTTAACGAGAAACCTATGGCATGCAATTGTTCGAAATCAAGTTGTTATGCCAACTTGAATGATGTGGACCCACACAGAAGGACCCACACCTGGCCGCCACCTTCTTGGCTTCAGGTTCTGAATTGTATTTCGGATCGTCCAACTCACGCGCGTATCAAGTTAGGTCGGAGCCAGAAAGCAAGCACCGACGGGCCCATAACATTCGTGTCCCAAGAAGCGAACAGGTTGGCTGGGTCTTGGATCAGCCTTGCAAGGTCACCTCTTGCTCAGAACAGAATGACGAAGGACTCCACCATCTACACCATTCGTCTGTTCTCTATGAGGGACCCCTTTACAAGACGCTATTATGAAACAGCTCCAGCGCTCGGAACGTTGTCACCTTCAGAGTCAAAAATCTCACACCACCTTCCAGAATGTCACACATCCCCTCAGGTATCTCCCGTTGATCTTTGAAATATTATGTCAACCCCTAAAACATTTTACTTTCTGCGTGACATACTCTGGAATCGGTGCCCGTCAAAAATCTCCTCAGGGGGTAAATTCGGGTACTCAGGAAGAATGAAATGTATACGTTCATCCAATTGGCATCGCAGTGAGTCGTTCCCTCATAGTGGAGACCAGGATACCACGTGTTCCGATACTAATGATGGTGGGTGTCTTCTATCCACGGCCACATGATATTCAATATTCTGGGCTGAAATATTCCCAACTATTCAGTGTGGGTTCGCATGAGCCCAGGACCCAAGCCTATCGTCCCACCACCATGACTGAGTCCGTCATCGTCAACGAAATCTTCGTTGGCGGCATACTCGTTGAGGTCCACAGCCACCGCGATAGTGTCAACTCCGACTTGCCTGTGCATGCCCTGTTCATGCTGCATGGTCGTACGGATTCCACACGCAGCGTCGCACAAGTTGCGAAATCGATCCTCGAGATCAACTATAGACCAGGTACCCACAGGAAAAGGGACTTGATCATTATCGCATATGCAAGTACCCTCCGATGAAGCTGCCGCAGTCACTGACTTGTGGGAGATCAGGATCATCGCAACCATGGAAAGCGTCTCGTGGACCCCTTGCGCAACGAAGCATGGCACAAGGACCCCGCTAGGAACAACCCTCAACATGCGTTAGTAGTGTTGCACAAACCGATCTCTAAGTATCCCTACTGACAAGCGTGATTTATTTTAGCGTGGACATGTACACTATACAGAGTACGTATACACGGACCAAGTCCCTTCCAATTCGAATTCGCCCTTATACTGACTTGGGACTGGTCAGCTGGCACAGTACATGACCTTACATTCCTGATCGACCATATCCCTGCATACTTATACCCCCAATTTGAGCGGAACATCGTCGAATGGGGAGTGACAGGTATCAGTCTCGGAGGTCACTCAACCTGGATCGCTCTTACCCGCGGTACGTGGCCCATACTCGGTCCTAAGCTACTACCTTACGCCGATATCTTGCTCTTGACCAGAACCTCGGATCCAGCTCGCCATTCCTATCATCGGATGCCCAGATTATACCAAACTCATATCCCGGCGCGCTCAACTTCATGGAGTCCCCTTTGTGGCCCCGCACTATCCACTCCACTTGAAAGCCTACGTAGACGCATATGATCCAGCCAGTTTTGCGTTCCGGGAAAAAGACGTTACGAACCCTTTCTTGGGTAAGAGGATCCTTGTGTTGTCAGGCGCCAAGGACAGTTTGGTGCCTTGGACTGCCAGTCAGGAGTTTGTCGAGGGACTAGAAGTTGGTGATGGAGTGAAGAAAGTAGTGCTAGAGGAAAATGCTGGGCATGAATGCACCCCTGCCATGATTCAGGAAGCGGCCCTCTTCGTGACAGATTGGTTGGCCAAGTAATCGGGGATGTTGTATGACTAAATGTGTGCAGAATACAAAGTGTGTTATGTCTAGCAGGGAATAGTGAGGCGTGAATTGGTATACATAGCGTTCCTAAAGTAAAATCCCCATTCTTTCGCACTGCTTCGCTTACCTGTATCTTTGGTTAAGTCCATCATACACGACGAACACAATGCCACTACAAGGAATCGCTCTGGCTACGGTCATGCCACAACCCGCATATAGGCCTCTCCACCCTTGCGCCTTGTACATTGCCCTTGCTGTTTCCCAAAATCCCCCTACCTTGTTCGTCAGATGTGCTGAATGGGTAAACTTATCTGGGGGATGGAGTTCTTCTGCGGTCTGAACTGCAGACTTGACAGTATCCGCAGGATAAAGCGAAAGCACACATACTCCGCCAGCTAATGCGCCGGAGAGGGCAGATTCCCAGGGTAAAAGTTCGGTGGGTTGAGTGTGGGGCGTAAAACTCCTGGACAGAGGGGGTTGGTATTGGGTGCGCCTCGCAAAAAGCAGTGAAGCAAAGAGTTCTTTCGAAGCGAACCATGCAGCTGTTCCCCCTGTCTCACGAATCATAGTGCCTACGTGGCCGACCCAGAGGCCTTTCAAACCTGAAGTACGTACGATACTTGTGATAATTGCTATTGGACCCGGTAATTTCCGTGCGAGAAAAACGGGTTTCCGGGGGGTAGAAGCAGGGCTGATGATAGTAGTTGCGGGAACAAAAGAAGGGGGTATCGTTTTGAAGTTGGGGATCCTCGGGGGGACTGTAAGCATTTGGACCTGCATCTTACACTTGACTAGTTCTATTGGGGTCCTGTAGATACGCATACGTTATTATGTCATGGAGTGATATGAAGCAATCACGAACGCGAGAAAGCTAGCGAGAAAGCCAGCGCCAGCGGCTGCAAGACCGAATTGGGGGAGGGTGAGCTCACGGGAGGAGGCGCTTGAACTGGACCAGTAGATAAGGTTCTGGAGTTGACTGTAGGCTACGAAGAGAGCGGCAGTTTCTGCCATGGCACCAAACATGGGAACTGGGAGACCCTGGATTATGGTACGAAGATTGATATAGTACAGGAGTAGATGATGGCACCGCGGCGGTGGAGGGACTTACGCGATAGAGTCCCCGAATGCCCTCACCTCGCCATGTCTGGACGAGACAATCGAGAGGGCCACCAAAGCGGGCAGTGCTATCAAGGACCTGTGACTGTAGGCGGACTTTTGCTAGGTCAAATGGGTATTCGAAGACTTCCGCGACCATGCCAGCAATCTATGTGTGTGTGAAAATGAGCTGAATGGGTCACGCAGGATAGCTTACGCTCCCAAATGCGATATCTTTTACCGCACGCATGGATGAGGAGCTGCTTGGATCTTTATACGGGCAAAGATCGATGGAGCTACGATGACGAGGGTCCATCCAGCATCCTTACAACGCAGAAGAGTCATCCACCACGTGATAGCTGAGCGTTGCCACCTGCCCGAAAAAGGAATTCGGGTGATTTCGACGAGTGACGTCATGTACCTTACACTGGCATTCCAAAACGGTCAAAATCGGTGGAGATTTTTGAAAAGAAATGCCAATATAAAACGGGGGCAGGCGGATTGCGATAGCCGCTATCCTTTCTCTCCCTCTTGATTTCCACTCCCCACATCGTCCCCAACATGCCCCAAGGTACTATGAGAGCACTGTGGTACACCAAGGTCACTTCATTGAACGTCGCATTTGCGGCACCTCTGATTTGTGGTTGTTATCTAGCCACAACATTTCGAGGTCAAGGAAGTCCCAATACCTCAGGTCGGCGATGACGACGTTCTTCTCAAAGGTAATTTTGCATTTAACAAATAAAATCGGCGTGCTTACCTTGTTCTCGCAGTGACATGTTGTGGTTAGTCGAGAACCCGCTGGCCTGCTGCATAGCGCTGACCGATAAGATCGTTGTTTTATTTAATAGGTGTATGCGGCACTGACGCACACATCCACGACGGCGAGTTTATCTCCAAGTTCCCGGTAAAGTTCCCTTTTCGGATCAATGTTGCCAATCAAACTCCTTATCTTGAGCCATAACAGCTGATCCCTGGCCATGAAGCCATCGGCTCAGTCGTAGAAATGGGTAAAAATGTCAAGGGCTTCGAGATAGGTGACCGATGCGTTGCCGACGTAGGCATTACTGTGAGTGTGCTTTATCACGTTCAAAATTGAAAATGAGGGTTACTGAGTTGTTCGGACTGACGGGGTAGTGTGACAATTGCTTCTATTGTCGACGTGGGCAATCCCTCTTGTGTGAGAACTTCAATGCACGAGGCGTCACGTTGGATGGTGGATTTGCCGAATACATCGTATAGTGAGTTTATCCCGTATCGCGGTGTTGTCATGGGTGCCGACTCGCGGTTCAGTCAGCAAAAGAAACTTTACAAGATAAAGAACCTCACTGATGAAGAAGCAACTCTTTTGGAGCCCGCCGCCTGCGCTATCCATGGCCTCGATAAGCTCAGCCCGCCAGTTGGTGTCGAAGTCCTCCTTCTTGGTGCTGGTCCTACGGGCCTTATACTGGCCCAGCTCCTTAAGCTCAATGGCGCCGCCAGAATCGTTATTGCGGCCAATAAGGGTATCAAGATGGACATCGCCAAGCAACTCGAGGTCGCTGACGAGTACATTGAACTCGACCGCCAGAACCCTGAGCAGCAGTGGGCGAAGCTCAAAGCTGACAATCCGTACGGATTCGACATTGTTGTGGAGGCTACAGGAGTGGAGAAGCTCGCGAATGAATCCATCAACTATGTGCGCAGGGGAGGAACACTGATGATATACGGCGTCTACGAGAACAAGGCCCTTGTACACTGGCCACCATCCAAGATTTTTGGTGACGAGATTAACGTGGGTTGAGTTAGTCACACAGAGGAACGTTCCTCCTCACCTTTCCATCGCAGATTATCGGATCTTTCTCGCAAACGTATTGCTTCCCTCGGGCCATTGCCTACCTTGACAGCGGAAAAGTCAAGGTGAAAGGAATGGTTACGGATATCTTCAAGTTGGAGGAGTACCAGGATGCGCTGAACAAGATGAGCAGTCGAGGGGCGTTGAAGATTGCGATCAAGCCATAGGCACTGGCAGCACCTGGGCAGGGATCAGGGCGATTTCTGTTGTATCCTTATACCTTGTATAAACTTGGTTAGCGAAAGAACTGTACTTGTAGTATAACCGATGTCGAATTGAAGTGAATGACAATTGTACATGTCGGGAAGTGAAAGACATCTCAACTGCCACCAATCTAGCTAGAGGCTAATGATCACGATCTGCAGTGCCCACCAACCTTGAATCATAGTTACCCCATCTGGCGGGTTGGGCTGGTTCAGTTATTCAGGTAACAAAGCTTCCCAGGATGGTGCGAACTCACTGACATGTTCCCGCCATGCGGCCCATGCCTCGCTTGTCACCCTGCTGGACGATTGATCCTGTTGCCAAAACTTGAAACCCGAGACTAACGCACTGGCGGCTCAGGTTGCGGATTTGACTTCAGATTCTTGGATACCTTTGTTTGCCAGACACACTAACTGCGTAACGTTAAACCATCTGGCATATCACGCTATGGGGGGAGGAAGTGGTCGCGCGGGTATCAGCTTGGTGAGTACCATTTCCGTGGTTTGAGCTGGGTCGCTCACGCGTTATATATTACACGTAAGTTGGTAGGAGAGCCATTAGACGTTGAAGGATACCCACAAGCACCCTCGGGACTCGACCTCGAGCAAGTTCACCTCTACGTGAGGCATGGTGTGTCGCAGGTTCATTCTGCTGATTCTTGCGCCACCCGACTCATGTTTTTCCAGGTGAGCGGACCCCAGTGAGGACCCGCATGACGGATCCACCCGCGTCCATTCCCGAACACTGGCAGATGTGTTCCGTGGCGAGACGGTTCCGCGAGGCGGTGAACTCGACGACTACAGCACTCAGCGAACCTGGTTCTGAAGGGGTGTGGTTCAAGAGAGGGACAGAGATGCGGGACGGGAGCACTGTTGCAAATTTGTGGTACGCAAACATTCAATGGGAGAAGCCGTGATTCTGATGTCATTCGTCCAGTCTTTTGGGTGACCTGACGGACATCGGGAAGGAGGTAGCGTCTACGAGTTCTCGTGTACACTCGAACCGTTTCTCAACGATCTTCAGTCCACGTACAATTTTGGTGTCGCGCTGCGAAAGCTCTACGTTGACAAGTACGTGGAAACGGTTTCGTCTGCCATATTGAGTTGGTTGACCCTCGTAGGCTTGGGTTTCTCCCCGGGACACTCCAGAACGAAAAGCAGGCTTATTTTCGGTAACTCGGCTTATCATCGTGTCTGTTCGCCTCCCGACTAAGTTGCGCATTCGCCCAGCTCAACAAACGTCCCGCGGACGATCGAGTCCCTTGAACATATCGTTCACGGATTATACCCCCAAACACAGTGTGCCTCGGGTGTGATACCCTCGATCTTGGTTAGGTATGTTGTGGGAAGGAATGGAATCGAGATGTTAACACGCCTCTACAGGAATAAGGTAGACGAGAACATCGTTAGCAACATCCTATCTTGCCCGCAGCTTGGTTTGTTAGAGCTGCGCTTCACTGAAGGTATGTTGTACGTTCCAAATGAGTGGAGCGCATTGATGTTCTGTACCGTAGCTGCTGCTGCCAGGTGGAACTCTCGACTCCAGACTCTAGACGAGAGATTGTCGAAATATATCAAAGGTAAACCGATTCGAGTAGATGGATCACCCCGTGCTTCGGGGATTTTGGATACCGTGAGCCCCAGGAAAGCTCTTATGAGCTAGTCTCTCAATATAACGCCATATGCGCAGGTTCGTTCAGCCGCAGCACACGGACTCGAGGTCCCTGACGACTTTTGGGATCCCCAAGTGATTGACCTGATGGTATGTTCGCAACTTTTAGGCTCAAAGGTAGTCTGACGATGCTCATGGTCGACTTTCAGGAATCTGCAGTATCAGACGAGTGGTTTACAAGTATGTCTTCGCGTTCTATCTCGCTGATAGTCCACTGACTTTTGGCACCGAAACAGTTTGTAAAGTAGATCAATAACCTCGATGGGCATGAATCTCACGGATGTTCGATTCCACTGAACAGTCAAGACCGAGCAGGGTCGCCGTCTGGGTATGGGCAGGCTCCTTGCGGATGTGTCGACCAAAATGCAGACCAAGATTGAGCAAGGGAACAAGGATGCATTGAAAATCCTTGTTTACAGTACCCACGACTCCACGTTGGCTGCACTGTGCAGCACGTTTGATGTCTTTGATGAAAGGTATGGTGTTATTTATCTTATTTGTGGTTTGTGATGATAATACCTAACGCATACCGAAAGGTGGCCACCGTTCACGTCGTCCGTGACCTTTGAACTATTCAAGAAAAGGCACTCAGGATCGAGTTTGCAATCGTTGTTGAGTGGACTGTGGAGTGCTCACTCGAAAGAGGAACACTGTAAGTTTTCCGTTCGTGTCCTCTAGCAACTGTTCCATTGAGGGCTATGTCCTATCTAGATATTCGGATGCGGTACAAAAACAAAAACTTGATCCTGCCCATGTGCGCAAAAGAAGGGGACCACCTTGCGGGATCGCCGGAATTCTGTACTCTCAGCGTGTTTCAGCAGAGGGTAAAGGAGCTAACGCCTGTTAATTGGAGCGCGGAGTGTGCACGAGAGAGTGCAAGTTCGTGATATATAACTTGGATTCAGGAGGACATCTCGTGCGCTCGGAATCCAACAAACCATTAGTCACTAACTTGTACTGTACACGACGAGATGCAAGTGCTATCGCGGAATCTTCCGTATATGCTTTGTCGGAGATTGAACCTTAATCGGAAACTGCACAGTACATCACCCCCGGCGATTGCCGGGCTCAGGGAAGTCGACGGCATATCCTCAAAGACCCGCCAACGCCAACGCCGACAACCATGGTCAACATCCCCAAGTGAGTGATCGACGTTTACCATAGCCTCTTCTAACCTGCGTAAATCATAGAACACGACGGACATGTAAGTCATGGAGGATCGTGCTTGCTACATCGACAGCTCATTTGTTCCCCGAGACTGCAAGGGCAAGACGTGCAAGAAGCACACGTACGTGTCTGCAGTATCATATGCCTTAATCCCCTCATCATTTCATTCCAGGCCCCACAAGGTGACGCAATACAAAAAGGGCAAAGATTCGCTATTCGCCCAAGGAAAGCGTCGTTACGACCGTAAACAATCAGGTTATGGTGGTCAGACGAAGCCGGTCTTCCACAAGAAGGTAGAATGATCACAGAGCGTTCGTCACTGCGGTTTCTTACGCACCGCGCCATTCCTAGGCCAAGACTACGAAAAAGGTCGTGCTGAGACTCGAATGCACGGTGTGCAAGTACAAGATGCAGCTGTCGTTGAAGCGATGCAAACAGTACGTTGTGTTCCGATGCCTCGTCTGCGCCGTGAATTAACCCTGCGTTCTAGCTTCGAACTCGGTGGTGAGAAGAAGACCAAGGGTGCCGCCCTCCAATTCGTACGTGGACTCTGCCTGATCGTTTCATATGTGTCTGATACCGTGGCTCAAGTGAGCTGTATGTCGTCGTCATTCCAGCTTCGTGTCTTTTTCGTTATGTATCCACCACCGCACTATGACATGCAATCTACCACATGCAGCTCACCAGTGTTATACACTTGATGGAATAAGCTAGCCATCTCGGCGATGTGAGATATCCCCAAGTTGATGCACTATGAGATTTATGCATTCTGGCTTGTTCGGACAATAAAGTCACTCGGTCACAAACAGCTATGCCGTGGGCAGTCTGGTGTGCTGTGGGCTGGGAATCGAATGAACTTTGATTTGAACGATAACAGGGTACACGACACTCCGCTTCGTTCACTTCTGTTTTCACTTCTTCCATTGCTCCGTAGGTATGATTCCTACTTCCGTTCTCGCCGCCGCCGCCATCCCACCACCTCTACCCCCGCAGTCTGTCGAGAATGATGCGGCAAGGGTGCGCAAGGAATGGTCCAAATTCATCGACACGTGGTACGAGCCACGACAGAAAAAACTCATTGAAAGACTCCAAAGAGATCTCCTTGTCAAGTACGAGAATCTCGGGTCCGCCAAAGAGACACAGAAACTGCGCGAGATTGAGCTCTTTGAGAAGCTCGATTCGATAGCACAGCAGCTCGCACAGCCCGCCCGCGCCGAGTGGGAACGCCGTCTCGAGCTCGCCCAACTATGTGAAGCCCAGTGGGACGACATGTCCCGCGAAGAACAGCAGGCTGTTTTGAGTGTATTCGTCGGCTTCTTTGCTGACGGTGTCTCTGCTCTATCGATGGTGAGTCCTCCATCGCGTGTCGCGTTACCACGCACTCACGCCTCCATCCCTTCTAGAATCACCTAGCAACACTCTACCCATCTAATGCGGGGTACTCAGCTGAACCGGTCCTTTTCCGACCACAGAATGGTCATAAAGAGCGCTCCTCGTCACGGGTCTCACAAGCTCCTGCAGTGGATGTATGGTGTGTTTTATTCAATTGTTCTTCTTATGCGCTCAGTTCAGATCTCAGGACTCGCCTCAGCCCCTCCCCGTTATGGGCCATGCAAAGGGGTTGCAGCCTTTGGACCCAATCGTTTGTCTCCTAGCACTCAAACGATCATATTCCTCACTTTTCCGATGCTTGACCTTTTAGATTCCTAGAAATCCACGGCATATAGGGAGTGAAGCACCCGGTTCAACTACCCTCGGACAACTGACACCTTCACCTTGGAGCACTGATATCATGTGAGCCAGTACAAAAGTCGGGATAACAGTTCACCAAGACATGTGAATGGTAGTCGATCCAGCTTTCCTCACGATCTCACAGGTTATGTTTTACAAAAGGGTAAATACCCATTCGCATCTGGTGGTTGTGGTGACGTCTATAGAGGCACGTTCCGCATGCGGGGGAGGCAAATTGATGTGTGTACCCGCATTCTCCTCTGCCCGAATCGCACTGATTATCGAATAGGTAGCAATCAAGACAATCAGAACCTACGCGAGTGAAGACGCTGACTCATCCAAGAAAATGAAGGTAAATGAAGGTCTGTCTGTTGTTATTCACTGGTCAACTTATTGTTTGTGTGCAGCGACTTCGTCGGGAGATGCGAGTATGGCTGAACCTAAATCACACCAACGTGTTGCCCCTGTTTGGTACGACGATGAATTTTGGACGGTTCCCGGCTATGGTTTGTCCGTGGGCCGAGAACGGGGCATTGACGTCTTACCTCGAGCGACTACATAATACCCTGACGAGGTTGCAAAGATTCGCTCTGGTTTGTGTTTTCAGCAAATTTCCGATTCAAGTTCGCTGAGATATCACCAGCTAAATGGCGTTGCTTGTGGACTACACTACCGTGCGTCATCCCCGTTTTGCTGCAATGTCCAGTTATGCCGACATGGGACTCGGATAATTTTGCTGATAGTACATTCGAGGCATATTGTACACGGTGATCTCTCCGGGGTTCGTACACCTGTGTGTCTGGTAATGCGACACGCACTCACTGTACGAAAACAAACAGGCCAACGTGCTCATCCATGAGGACGGGAGAGCCTGTATCGCCGACTTTGGTTTATCCACCTTGTTGACTGAACTCGGCGCGTCGACATTCGCGACGAGCCACCACGCCAAGGGATCCCTGCGTTGGATGGCTCCCGAATTGATTATCGTCTCCGAAGATGATTCGGAGGACACCTCACCCAAGGTAACTCCGAAAGTACAGAGCGACGTGTATTCCTTTGGAGGTGTCATGTTGCAGGTGTGTGGCACGGTGCGTCCTCGCTGCCTTGTGCTGATCGCGTTTTTGGCCTACAGATCTTGACGGGGAACGTACCATATCATTACTATGTGCGCGACGCGCAGGTCATGAATGCCCTTGCCAAGGGCATCACTCCGAGGCGCCCCAGTGAATCGCTGGTGACAGAGTATCAATGGTCGTTCATTAAGCGATGCTGGTCTCCTGCAGATGCCACCGAATCCCGACCATCTAGCAATGAGATCGTCAAGTTGACACGGAAAGAACTCTCGGTTTATGTAGGCTGAGGTCATCTAGGGTTCTGCTAGGATCACGATCTTCGTAGACGTATTCTATAGGCTATTGACCTCTTTCAAGGTTCAAATGGACCCCGACATAGTACCGAGGTTTGTTCGAACCCGCGGTCCTCGGCCAGTGATTAACACGAATATGCCATACCACATGCACCCCAAAGATCCATTATATCTATCGTAATTAAACAGCTATGTTTGTTAGGGTGGATGACCGAAAAAGTGGTGAAGAGTGCCCAAGGATTAAAAAGAAAAACGGACATGATGCATCTCATACGTACAATGGATCCATTTGCAGAAAATGTGAGTAAAACATTAAAACAGAAGAAATGCCATCAATTCATTGACCCAGTATCACAGACTCACGAGCATGTCGTTCTATTGCGCGAGACCGGGAAGGCCCCGTCTCCATTTAGTACTGGACCTGCTTGTCCCTGCCTCTGAACCGGAGAAGACGTAACGGCACCAGTCCTCGCCTTCTTCGCCTTGACTCGTCAACCATTCCCGGCCCCGACTTGTGCTCCATGACGCATTTCCCCAATCTGATCGGTCGGTTGAAGCTCCTCCGAATGGACTCGCCCTGCCGCTTCTAGGTGATCTGGGACGTGGCGCACTACGGCCACTAAATAACTGGGATGGAGGTCGTTGGAGATGTTTTCGTAGACTTTGAATAGAGTGCTGTCGTCGAGCAGGGACGAGCAAACGATCTAAATCGAGCTCCCCTTCTTCATCTTCGTCTTCGTTGTTGTCATCGTCGTTATCGCTGTCGTCGGACCATGTTCCACTCGAGTAGGCCTGTGCACTACCCTCCATTCCCCAACCTCTCGAATAACGTTGACGTGGTGCCATCCAGTCATCATTCTCTGCTTTCGTTCGAGCAAGGGACGGCACGATGTCAGCATCTCGGTCCTTTCCTCTCCGTCGGTTGCTCGGTTTATCTCCCTCTCTTCTCTTTCCGCCATTCCTAGTCTTTGTGTGATCATTATGGGCACTGTTCCGCGCTCGTGAACTCGCCCGTGATGTGGGCGTGGAGCGACACATGACCCTCGTGCAGGCTACCTGACCCTCGCTCGTCCTTGCCTTTACGTCCTGCACCTGTACGCAAAGCCGCGGCGGTTTCGTCTCTCGCGTCGGTGCCCTTCCTCTTTCTCCTCGATTCGACTTGTCAGACAGTGCAGAGCTCTTGCGTGTTGACGCTGTCTTTGCTGTCCTTGTGGACGCAGCGTCCGAAGTAACGGCCGCCGGGCCGACACCACTTAATAAAACTTTGGCGACCGATTCGATCCAGTTTCGTGGGAGTGGCGGGTGTACCTGCTCATGATCGTCTATGGCAACACGGGAGTGTGATTCGTAGTCAGATTCCGCGATACTATCTTCATCATTGAGGATGAACGTGCGACGCTTGCCACTCCGATGCTCGCGTCCAAATGCATGCGACCTCAGAGAAGCCTCCGATAAGGATGGGCGTTTCGCGAGTGGTTGGATATTTGGCGCTGATGCCATATGGCGAAGATACGCACGAGCATTAGGCGGATTTGGCTTAGTAGATGATGATTTGGATGAGTAATTATTAAGTTGATGATGGCGGCGGTTAATATGGTGGTGATGATGGGCCGTGAGATATGAATGGGGATGATGAGGCAGTCCCTGAGATGACTGATGGAGCTGTACGACTTCGTAATTATGAGTGTGTTGCGACGCGTCTGCGGATAGGTCAACATAGGTGCGGTGACGCATGCTCTCTGAAGAGCCGTTGCGGGAGAGAGAAGCCATCGACGGAACACGTTTGGCCCTGCTCTCCTTGATGTGTAGTGCGTGAGCCAGTGGCGAGGGCGGAGGTGACCACACATGTACGGCAGGTTGTTCAGAATTGTCCTCCGAAGGCGCCGTCTCGCGCGACAAGCTCGAAGCCCGACTCACGAGCCCGGCGATGAAGTCGACGACGGCCCCAACACCTGCCCGCACACTGTTCCCCGCTCCGCCATCCTGCTTTTCGGCGGCCGACCGTGCATTGCGGTCTGTTTCGGGCGTGAAAACGCGAGTCTCTTTGTAGCCGGCTTCACGGAGAAGATCCTCGAGACGCTCGTATGTGTTGGAGGTGCCACGACGGTGAAGCGGGACCCTGCCAAGCGAGTCTGGGTAGCGGGTTGTGGGACGACCTCTCTGGGGTGTCAAGAGGGTAGGCGAAGTCGTTGTGTGGGTAGAGGTTGGCGTGGGATGTGACGAAATTTCAGAGTCATCCTGTGAGGAGAGGGAGGTTCGAGAGGTCGTAGGCTGTTGGGAACACGAGGTCGATTAGTCTGCCGAGGAGCGGGTTGGGTGTACACGTACAATGTCCGTTTGACGAGCGGTGCCTCGTGCAGGTGCTGCAGTCATGATCTCGATCCCGGGCTGGTGAGAACCAAACTATAGGCTGGCACGCGCGAGATGGAGGACGTCGGACCCCCCAACTTCCAGACGATTCGGACGTCGGAGGGGCGTAAATGTAAGAAAGAAGAAGAAAAGATGGAGATGATGATGATGAGGTGTGGACGTCAATGTGGGGTGGGTCATCCACTCGTGACAGCACTGCTTTCAACCACATGTCTTTCCCCTGAGTCAAGCACATTTTCTACGGCTGTCACAATTCATCATTTACTGACCTGTCTTCAAGATACAGAATGTTATACAAGCTAGAGGGTGGTGACATCGACCCCCTCACGATGGCAACCGCTTTGACCCGTCACGCCAGGGCTTTCACAGAAAGCAAATTACATTTCACCTCCACCCTCTCCCTGGACGTCCACACTTGCACAGAATTCACGTGTCTGGCAAGTTGTCCACCATTCTTCAGTCCTCTTTCTTGAATTGAGTCTTTTGAATGGGTCACATTAATGCGTCCACAGCCAAAGCTCGCCAACTTACACCGCAACTGGTAGGGCTGTCAGGTCACAAATATGCACAGAATAATAACATTAACAGGACATACGCAACGTGTTGGTGTATAGTTTACTCTTGCACATGTGGAACGGCATCCTGAAACACCGAATGCGATCACCAACACCACTTCACATTCAATTTGTTCCCTTACCAGTACAACTCACAAGTGGCACTAGCATAGGCCGTCACCGTGCCAATCTGCCAGATAGTGACAATAATACCACGAGTCAGTACAAAGAAGAACAACTTCCGGATCCCAATTTGGGTCCTGTGAGCAATATCAAGAGGTCAGCCGATCTTTACGTCGCACCGCGTACTCACCTCTTCACTCCTCCAGGAGTTGACGCAAGGATGTAGCAAAGGGTGACGGTCGTGATCACGTCAGATACTGCTGCAGATCCCTCCTCCAAACAGGCCGCAACCTACCCTTTCGGGATCAGCGAACAAACACCAAGAAAACGAGAACACCTACAAGCATCTGGACACTTCCCATCTTCCAGACTGACAAGAAGTGCATCAATATCGTTTTTCCTACAGGGAAACAAGTTCAGCGCCATGATCAACCCAGTATGACGATCCATTAACCCAGACCAGCTCCTATTACACGTGGTCGGGATTCCAACGCTATGTTTGCACTAGAGCATGGGAACGCACCTAGCCCTCCAATAGCAGCAACGAACTGTGCGAATCCGATTATATCAGCAGTACGACGCAGCATATGTTCAAAGGACTGACAACCAATAATGGCAGTAGCCTGTCGTACCGCGTCAAGACAGGGTACTGCCGCATAACTTCATCGCCTGTTTAACGATGTTCCGGTGAGTCGTTGACTGATTGCTCACTCAAGTAGATCCTAGTAGCAAAGAAGATTTGCACGCTTGAAGATAGTTCTAGTCACGCTACCAACGTTCAGAAATAGCTTCCACGTACGTTGCAGTGATCATGCAAGTCGCTCCACTTTCCAACCACCACGTACTGGTGATTCTGCATTGGATCGCGTCACGTTCGGGCAGATTGGTTACTTACTTGGTGACGCGCGCGAAAGTTGAGTGGTCGCCAAAGTCCGTCACCTAGGATTATCCAAGGGTAAGTGAGCAATTGCCCCGCGGACGTAAACGCCGCTCACAAAATAATGAAATATCGTCACAGATATCATTCCGGTACACAACGTGTCGAAAGTTCTGAGGCGACTTCAGAGGAGTCTGCCGAGTCAACTTTGTGTTTCACTTACACGACTGCGACGACCTGTCAGGCATCAATGTTCAGTAACATCATGCCGCATGACCATCATCGCATCATATATCAAACAACGGCGCGATATCAATACGAACCATTGCTCGGAAGAGAGCCGTATCTCGGTTCTGACTGAAATAGATATATGTCTGGACGGAGGTGACTCCGAGAAGCCTAAGCACAAGAGACGCGTAAGGATGATTTCCCCGAGGAAGACGGTCCACTTGCATTGTGGCCACCACAAAGCCTGTCCTCCGCGTTCAATACAATCCGTTTTCGAGACTATAGCATTTCACATCACCCCAATACATTGGTCCATAGTGGTTGGCTACCATCCAAGCCGCCATTGATCGCGAATTTCGAGAAAGGGGTGTGGTTTACGAATGCACAAGAGGTGAGTGCATTCAAATGAGCAACCCACAAGGTTCCTCTAGTGTTTGGCGCGCTATGGGTGACCAACTTAAGGGACGTGATCAGTGGGAAAGGCGTATACTCAAGGTTCATATCATTATGGTTGGTGCTGCTTCTTCGGGAACGCGTATTGTCTGGGGTGAGAGTGTCTGCGCGCATTGTCTAAAGTCCAGTGACTGGCGTATGGTAATGATCCCGCAAACATGTCAAGAAGTCAAACCGTTCTGATCGGGTATCGGCCACTTGGCTGTTAAAGGAACCTCCCCAATTTTTCGGGACCCAAACGTCAGGCGCCTGGCGTGTGCGACCTGGTATGTGGTCACACTGGATTCTGAGGATGGTACCCGAACGTATGGTACCGTATAGACTTGGCCAGATTATCCCGGAAACATATGGGGTGACATCGGCGCGTAAAACCCTCTGCTAGATAGGAAAAAAGTTTTTTTAGCTATAGGCAGCATTCCGAGCGTGACACTCTCACAAAGTGACCCGGACCTTCACGAGATGTCTATCGGCCAATCACGACCGGCGATTTTACATTCTGCCCACCGCACTGGGTCGCATACGTCGCACGAACTGTGTCCGGACGGTCCATCGCGTAGACACTCGGGAATTAAGCCTTGTAGTGTATTGATCCTGGGTAACAATCGTTGATGACAGAACAAACTCACATGCCCGCTACGGCCCGATGGCAGGGGATCATGAACAATCGTAGGATTTCCTGCCATCGAGCATAGTGGGCACTGAGCCGCAGCGAAATAAATCAATCTTCCCGCTACTCACCAATACAAATAGGAACCTGCCGTCATATATCCAATGCGCATGCTAACCTGCACGAGTGTGACGAGAATCCCACGGTTGTGGAGAAAAAAGAAAACCCGACGTAAAGGTAACTCGTTCTGCATCACCAGGTCACGGGGTCCATGATAACCTTCCGTGGCGTGTCTAATGACCTCACCTCTGTATTCCCCCCTCGGGCAGAGAGGAAAATGAAACACGCGGTGTCAGTCGTCAGGATATCAGAGTACGACCGAACCAACGTTGGCAGACGTGGAAACCTGCGCAACGGAAATGAACAGATATCTACCTCACACGTGAGGGAAAGCTTACCATCATCCGTGTGTCAGCAAGCTCGGACGTAGGAACTGAGCCAACGTAATATGTTTTGGCTTCAGAATAGGTCATTATAAAGCCGATTAGTCACAACGAGAGATTCACGACTGAAGTTCCAACCGATGGGCCACCAGCTAGAATCCGAACCGTCCGCTATTCTCAGTATTGTAGAGGAAATCGACAAAGGCTCATGATTAATCCCAACTCAGCCAGGCGCCACGGGAAAAACCAACCAAAGAGTACGTACAATCAAAAAGGGCATAGCCTTGCCAATGGGTGAACAGACGGAGTACTGTCTCATGACTGACAATAACCATCAGTATCGGATACCGCTTGTAGATGGGGAAGACACTACCGAGACGAGGAGTAGTTGGGTTCTACAAGCATGTTGACAGTTGTTGTGTTATTCGGTAAAAGGTAATCCAGACATACATGCGCGTCACCAGGGCGGTGATACCGTTCTCGACGCACCATGATCTACCCGTTGCTCGTTGACGATATGTCTAAAGAATTCACGTGCCTTTAACTAACAAGGAGATAGTCGAGAGTGTGTGAAGTAGCCCCCGAGATCCGG